>NW_026467083.1:0-34345 GCF_026875155.1 Cherax quadricarinatus
ACGTTCCTGGTAAAATTTTTTGAACAGAAAGGGATCAACTTATTCTATTATACAAAGACATTCTTTTTTTCTAAAAAATTTTTAAGGGGTTTTACAGTATTTCACTAATAAAAGTAGCTATTAAGGTATTAGTATACAGTATAACAAAATTACATACAAGAAACACATCTATCTTACTAGTTTATCCAAGACTTCCAGAATGATTGCTTTCTTAGGGTGTGTAATATCTGTTTTCCCTCTAGAAGGTCAAACATATAGCTACCAGGAAAGTAGATCCAGAGCCATCTGTTGGGAGAACTATATCATCTACAGCCTGGTAAGAGAGAATAATATCTTTAACGTGGTGTAATTATTGATGCATAAATAATTTTCCTGAAATATTTATTAATAAGCTGTGCCTGAATTTAAAAAATGTTAACTTCAGAAATGTAGATGACAATTCTGCATAAAAAAAAATTGCTATCCTGTTCCATTTTAAATTTTCCTCTTTTTATACATGACAGAAGTGGCAAATGATGCATAACTACTTGGTAGTGTTGAAGAAAAAAACAAAGCTATTACTACTGTGACATGCCAGTGACTACAATGTTACCACATCAACCTTCCTTTGAACCTAAAAAACAAATGTAATCAGTTGTCACTCAAACCTTTAATTGAAACTTAGTACCTCATCAAACACACAAAAAATCAAACAAAAACAATTTTTTTTTTCAACAAGTCGGCCGTCTCCACCGAGGCAGGGTGACCCAAAAAAGAAAGAAAATCCCCAAAAAGAAAATACTTTCATCATCATTCAACACTTCACCACACTCAACACATTATCACTTTTTTTTGCCCCACACAAAACACACACACACACAACACACACACACACACACACACACACAAAAACAAAACAAAAAAAAAAAAAAAAAAAAAAAAATGGAGGAAAGTGTAATATCAAAAGAAACTTTTCATAATCAAGGTGATACTTCCTGTGTGTCTCATAACCATATGAAATGACAAAAATTTACCCTCTTCTTACATTCAGTATGCACTTATTCCCACCTCATTATGTGTTTTTTAAATAGCAATTATTCCTGTAATATTTCCTTTTGAATGATCTGAGACAGGGCTGTGGGCTGATGATTCCAACTACAATCCCACTAACATTTATGTCCCTTAAGGTAGCATTCGTGATCCTCCCCTATTCATCAGTTTAGCAAATATAAATTTAAAAAAAACTTAAAACCAAAATCTTTTCTCAGGACACTGCAATTATCTTATTAACCCCCTGCAAACACCTAAAACAACAGTGAACAACAAAGTAAAAAAATAAATAAAATTTTAAGAAAAATTCACAAAGCAAAAAGATCTTCTACATACTATTATATGGAATTAAAACTGCTAACAAAATGGACCTAAGAATAAATAATACTGAAAAAAAATGGAAAGAAAAATCAAAGCTAAAGAATATAAAAAAAAGTACATATATAGACTTTCAAAGATGACCTACTATCTCCATACACTACAACATTTACTGTACAAAACACACTTAGCTCTATATATTTTACAAAGAGCAATGCATCTGTGAAGGGGATTTGAAAATAAAAAATAAAAAAATAAAAAAGCAAATATTACACATCAAGAGTCAGTCATCAGTCACATTAGATGTCATTTAGACAACAGGCTCAATACACAGGCCCTTCACAAGCTCTTCCTCACTCTACTTTTTTCAAGACTAAAATGTAAAGCTAACTCAATTTACAGAAATAGTACAATCCATGGCCCTTATAAAAGAAATAAAACTTGGTTTTAATCTATAAACACTAGTTGGTAACTGTGAAAGAGCAGATGGCATCAGCACATAAAGGGCGAAGGTGACAGAGAGGTAAGCATTTGCCCAAGTGGCAAATGAATCCAGGGAAGGTATGCCATTATATTTGTTTTACGAATATCACTGTCGTCAACTCTGAAGTCAATACAGTGGACCCCCGGTTAACGATATTTTTTCACTCCAGAAGTATGTTCAGGTGCCAGTACTGACCGAATTTGTTCCCATAAGGAATATTGTGAAGTAGATTAGTCCATTTCAGACCCCCAAACATACACGTACAAACGCACTTACATAAATACACTTACATAATTGGTCGCATTCGGAGGTGATCATTATGCGGGGGTCCACTGTATAAAGAAGTTTTCTCTAGAGATCATCAGAAACAAGGCTATGAAAAAAATTACATTATAACTTTATGTATAGCATAAGATTCCAAAATTTGGCTAGGAAACTAGACATTTATACAGTACAGTATATAACACTAACTTTATAAAAATAAAATAGACAATTTTTTTTTTTCAACAAGTCGGCTGTCTCCTACCGAGGCAGGGTGACCCAAAAAGAAAATCCCCATAAAGAAAATACTTTCATCATCATTCAACACTTTCACCTCACTCATACATAATCACTGTCCTTGCAGAGGTGTCCAGATACAAGTTTAGAAGCATATATAAAGATATATCCTAGGTAGTAGGTTGGTAGACAGCAGCCACCCAGGGAGGTACTACCGTCTTGCCAAATGAGTGTAAAACGAAAGCCTGTAATTGTTTCACGCGATGGTAGGATTGCTGGTGTCCTTTTTTCTGTCTCATAAACATGCAAGATTGTTACTTCTACTTACACTTAGGTCACACTACACATACATGTACATACAAGCATATATATACACACCCCTCTGGGTTTTCTTCTATTTTCTTTCTAGTTCTTGTTTATTTCCTCTCATCTCCATGGGGAAGTGGAACAGAATTCTTCCTCCGTAAGCCATGCGTGTTGTAAGAGGCGACTAAAATGCCTGGAGCAAGGGGCTAGTAACCCCTTCTCCCGTATAAATTACTAAATTTAAAAAGAGAAACTTTTGTTTTTATTTTTGGGCCACCCTGCCTTGGTGGGATATGGCCGGTTTGTGAAAAAAAAAAAATAAAGATATATAACATATCCCTCCAAACTGCAAATAAGTATGACACTAATTTTATGTGAGACTCTCCAGCATGCTGTATGACAGTATGGAATGAGTGTATCAACCATGGTTATGCTGCACATATTCACTGTTCCTTAACCCCTTCAGGGTCCAAGGCCAAAATCTGAAGTGGTGCTCCAGTGTCCAAGAAATTTTGAAAAAAAAAAAAAAAAAAAAAAAAAAAAAAATTATTTTTTCTTACAGAATTAAAGAGCATATTTTTGTGAAGGTAATAAGACAAAAAAAAATTTCTGATCAGTACTTACCGAGATACAGTGCCAAGAAGTTTGTCCAAAATGATGTGGTGGCGGCAACATCGACGAATTCCACATACGTGCATTACTTTATTTAGCAGTTTTTGTAGTTTTTTCTTTTCTTTTCCAATTTTTTTCTTTTCCTACTAACATTTGGGGCCTGAGAGACCAATACTGTATATAATGTATATATATATAAACTCACTGTATTGAACACAATAACTGCACTAAATGTATTATCATATTATTGTTTACCACTGTTGTTTATTACAATAAACATGCACAAATCTTGTATAATACTAATGTTCTATCATATATTTACAATATTTACAATCACTGGACAATGGTTTTAGAACTGCTGGAGCTTGTGGAACTCCTTGAAACAGGGCACTATGCACAGAGGCACCTTACATTCCTCACACATAAACCGAGTGTCTTTGCGTCTTTGTTGTCGTCGTTTTGTTTGTGCACAGACAATGCATCTCTTCTGAGCAAATTTTCTTCTGAGTTGAAGGAAGCTGTATTATGAAATGATCACCTTCCCTCCTCAAACGCCTGGGTATATCCTGAGTAATTCGAGGACCTTGTTGTATAGCAGGTGTTCTTACCTGGTACTTCATTATGAGTTGACTGACAACAGACAAACAAAATTCACCATACGGTGGTCTGTTTGCCAGTCTTTATTTGGTACATATTATATGCATTGAGCATTGAAAAGTCCATGAGATGGAAGAAAGTTTCATGTACCACTTGTAACTCTTACGAACACAATCAACAAAACCAATCTGCATGTCACATTTGTCAACCAAGCGCATGTTTTGTGTATAATCAATCACTGTCACTGTTTTCGAATACGTTCATTAGTCCACTCGATCAACTTTGCCACTGTCTTGCATTTCATTACGGTGAATGGTTGTCAACAATGTGACATCTCATTTGTCATGCCACCGTAATGCCATGATGTCATTGGCAGTAAACACCTGCACGTCATCACCATGAGCACCTGCGTTGAGCCTGGGCATATGTTTACGATTAGAACGCACTGTGCCACACACATCTATCTTGTTCACCATCGCATGAAATCACTGAGTAATGGGCTTGTGTACCAGTTATCGGTACATAATGTGTGCCGCTTACCAAGATAAGGTGCCATCATGTTTCTCACTACGTCACCTGAGATACCCAATAACATCTTGGTATCTTTCAATGTTTTACTTCCCGTGTATACAACAATATCCAACACCAGGCCATTGTCACAGTCACAGAGTACAAACAGTTTTATACCAAAGCATTTCCTCTTGCTCGGTATATACTGCTTGAATGACAGTCTACCTTTGAACAAAATCAAAGACTCGTCAATTACAAGATTCTTGAATGGATAAAAGTATATGCTGAACTTTTGTTTGAGATACATAAAAACATTTCTAATCTTGTATAACCTGTCACTTCTGTCAGGCCTGTTTTGTCAGAGAAGTGCAACGTACGTAAACAGTAAGATAAACCTGTTCACTGGGATGATTCACTGAAGAACCGGGGTAGAAATTAGCCGATCTGTGGACCAGTATGCTTTTATATTATGCTTATAGACATGAGGCATAAGCATTATTGTTGCAAAAAGCAAATACATTTCTGCAACAGTCGTCTCTTTCCACCTGTGTAGTCTTGACTGTGGTGATATGATCGTATTTGCCATGGTGTACTCAAAATACTTATTACTTTCCCTGACAATAGTTTCCATCAATGGCTGGTCAAAGAATAATTCAAAGAATTCCAGTTCATTGGCCATGGTTCCAAGGGGACAAGCAGGTAGAATTCTACTTTGAGAGTCATCTAAGTGATGGGGCTTAGGAACAAAATTGGGATTTTGCTGCCAATCCCAGATACATTTTGCTGGTGGATACTGGACATCATAGGCTGGTTGTGCAGGTGGTTGTGTTGTGATTGTGGTGGGCTGGTGGCTGATGCTCCGCTTTGTCCTGAACTGACGAGTCAGCAGCGTGGGTCCCAGCCTGGGCTGGTGAGTCACGCATGGTGGTGCCACAACCATCACCACTACCACCATCTACTGATGCCTGTGGTCTATCCATGCCAAGTGTAGCCACATCATCCTTACTATCACTATCTAAACCTGGTGTAGGGCCACGGGATGTACTCCGGGATGTACTCCGTCCCCTGGCACAGCATAGGGTACACACCCGAGCGCATGCGGCGGCATACATACCGACGCTTCACTGGTGAATATGATTCCTCACTATCACTACTTGAATGATCGTCATGCACAATAAAATCACAATCCACGTCACTATCACCATCATTACTGAAGTCAGAGGCCTGGCCACGCGAAAATATTAGTTTTCTCTTGCGTTGAGGCACAACCGATCGTGAGTCACGAGTGCCCACACCAGAGGTAGAAGTTGAGGATCGTCAGGGTTTTCTGCACTATTATCGATATCCTGGTCATTCCTTTTGGTCACTAACTGATCAAAGCCATAGAATTCATCTTCATTTCCACTTCCATCAGTGTCAGAACTATCAGATAGGAAGAGGAGAGTCCCAATTTTCCGGGGAGTGAGAGCTGACTTGCGACGAGGCATGGTGAACAAGGGTAACTGAGCCGGCGTTCCCACAATGCTAGCGGTGCCTAGATTTTCTGTTTATGGCGCACACCCACCACGCAGACCCGTTCTCTCACATGTAGGCCTATGAGCGCTTTCACGCTAAATTTGACGGCACTAGAATTTTGGCGTAGATCTACGGTTTGGACACTCAACGTGAAGCCGTAGATCTACGGGACGGACCCTGAAAGGGTTAAGGACCCGAGAAAGAACTTCAGTATCTACAACTAAACAAAAGCCTGCACTATAGCTTGTCACCAGGGGTCTAAACTATCCTATTACAATACATTTTTTATTTTTATAAAAATATACAGGTGTAGTAAATTTCAATCAATGACAACAATCACTCCAAAGATGATATTATATAGAAAGAAAAGGAAGGTGGGTAAAAAAAACTATTTATAAGTACAGTGGACCCCCGCCTTACGATCAGCTCCCAACTCGAACAATTATGTAAGTGTATTTTTGTACGTGTATTCCTTATGGGAACAAATTCGTTCGGTAACGCCACCCGAACAGACTTCTGGAATGAATTAATATTGTAAGTCGGGGGCCACTGTATATAGTAAAAAACGAAAGCCTGTAATTGTTTTACATGATGGTAGGATTGCTGGTGTCCTTTTTTCTGTCTCATAAACATGCAAGATTTCAGGTACGTCTTGCTACTTCTACTTACACTTAGGTCACACTACACATACATGTACAAGCATATATATACACACCCCCCCTGGGTTTTTTTCTATTTTCTTTCTAGTTCTTGTTCTTGTTTATTTCCTCTTATCTCCAGGGGGAAGGGGAACAGAATTCTTCCTCCGTAACCCATGTGTGTTGTAAGAGGCGACTAAAATGCCGGGGAGCAAGGGGCTAGTAACCCCTTCTCCCGCATGAAATTACTAAATTTAAAAAGAGAAACTTTCGTTTTCTTTTGGGCCACCCTGCCTTGGTGGGATACGGCCGGTTTGTTGAAAAAAAAAAATAAAAAAGTATGTAGTATATTATATAATCTATCCTAGGAAGAGAATCTTAATGTCAGTGAGAAACTATATGCAATACCTACCCCCTCAATCCTTAACAAAGAGTACAATAAATCTTACATCTACCTTTTCTAATTCCAAGAAGAGTGCTTTCAACGTATAAAGATCATCTGGACTGAAATCGTCCGGTAAGCCCTGACTGGAGGCATTAGCTGCAATATCTGAACCTTCACTTATGTCCTGAAGCTTCTTCATTACCTGAAAAATTAAATATAAATATAAATATTTTAAGTGACATTACAATACAATAGGTGTCACACATGTGACACCTATTTCTTTCAAAAATATGTCATCCTTAAAGAAACAGTCTCATGAAAATAAAAAAAATGTAAAATGTTAAGAATATATTGAAGGAAAGCTTGTATTATTTGCTAACAAATTTTAGAACCTGTTTAGTCAATGGGAAAAAATATGATTTACTTCCTAAACTGTTGTTGAGGACTGCAACTTTTTATTTAGCAGGGACTGCCAAATACAATTAAGACAAAGGTAATCAGTTTGTTGGAATAATGCATACACAAATTTGGGTACATAGCCTAGCCAATGTTATCTGAGTATTTTCCAAATGAATAACTGAAGTCAGTCAGTTATACATCCTATTTCAAAATTCTCCATCCACTTCCTCTATATATTCTTCTGAATTCATTTGAATTAAGAGACAACCTCAGGACTTCCTTCTTAAATCCTGGTCATTGAAAGGGTCCATCACTGATATTGGGGTTTTTTATGCAGCATTCACAAAAGGGCCACTAAAGTAAGGCCTGTGAAACCACAATGCTTTATCAAAATTATTATTATTATAATTATGGGGGAGCACTAAACCCATAGGATTATACAGTGCTGTGGGGGAAAGGGAGGGAAGGTATTCAGGCTCAATCAGGGGACCAAACACAGATCCAATTCCCTAGATCAATAGCCCCTCACCAGCATCAAGGAACCTCTCTTGAGGGGCTTCATCAAGAGCTAAGGTATATTAGTTCTTCATGAAGCATTGTGGCTGCATAACAGATATTTTCCACTGCCTGAGTGGAGTGTATTATACCCCCATTCACTATAATAAAATAAAAGTTACAAAGTAGTCATTACTTCAGCAAGTTTATTTTCAAATTATTTAAGCAAATTCAAGAATTACTATCTTAATGAGCGCTCATATATGAATTAGGAAATGTTTTTTATCACTTTTTTAAATTTTCAGTATGTGATGAATATCACAGACTACAGCATTTGTAAACATTCATAATTAACCATATACCATTGTCCCTATATTAAAAATAAATAATGAGCACAGAATTTTTTTAAATAAAATAATTGTCACTTTGGGCATCAAAAATAGCAATTTCTTTCAGTCAGCTGTACACTTAACCCTTTGAGGGTCTGTCCCGTAGATCTAACGGCTTTACGTTCAGGTCCAAACCGTAGATCTACGTCATGAGCTCAGCTCACTCTGATAAACTGTGAGTGGTACATTTGGGCCTAGATAGAGAGAATACATATATGTGGTATGTGTGCACCACATAAAACAGATCCGCAGCACGCTGTGTATAATGAAAGAAAAAAACTGAAATCATGATTTTCGATTAAAACAGCGACTTTGCAGTGTTTTTTTCGTATGTTTTTTATAGTTCTATTTGCGATTTCTTGGTCTCATTTGATAGAATGGAAGACATATTACAGAAATAGAGATGATTTTGATTGGTTTCGCACTGGAAATGGCTTGAAACTGAGCTCAAAGTAGCAGAAATGTTAAATTTTTGCCGATATTCAAGAGTAAACAAACGACCTCACACGTCTAATACACGCCAGCTGGTGGTCTAATATGCATTCACAAATATGGTGATGATATTTAAACAATTATTACAGTATTGCATAACAGTAAATCTTCTATTTTTTGGTGTGAATAAAAAATAAAAATGGAATTTATTTGTAAAGCCTCAAAACATAACTAATGAACAGAGGAAATGTTAGTTTTGTTCCAGGGAAAACCTACATTGTTTATTCTGGACCCTATTTTGAAATTGGAATATTTTGAACTTTGTGTTAAATATGGCCAAATTAACAATTTCCGATCACTTTAATTTGTAGTTGAAACAGTTGACTTGGCGATTTCTTGTGCTCAATCGATAGAATAAGTAATACTAGTGAAATAGCTAAGAATTTAGCTGACTGGAATAATGTAATGGCCTAAAATGGGAGTCAAAGTCGGCAAAATCGCCGATCGTAAATATCGCTGACACAACAAAATTCGCGAGAGCATAATTTCGTCAATTTTCCATCAAATTTCGTACTTTTTGTTTTATTACCTTCACAAAAAGATTCTCTAAACCATTTCATAAGAAAAAATAACAAATTTTTTTTTTTAAAATTTTTGGGACACTGGGGCACCACTTCAGATTTGGGCCTTGGACCCTGAAGGGGTTAAAGCAGTCTTGCACTTACCTGAGTAACTTCATCAATGCAAAGAGCCAAATCTGTAGAGCGTATTTGAAGAGATGCAGCTTCTTCACAAACTTTTTCCACATTATGGGCTTCATCAAATATGATAATATTACCCTGTAAATAATGCCCTAATTAATATCTTTAAATTTTTTTTAGCAAATATTATAATGACAGAAAATAAAAAATAAAACTCTGGTCTTTAGATTTTATATTGATTAAGGAACCAGGTACATAAAAATATTCACAATCTATTTTTACATAAAAAATAAGTTAAAAAGATTTAGGATGAAGACAAGGTTTCAAATACTTGTAAGAAAATCTCACTGCCCTGTGGCATCAATTAATAGTACACTACAGCATAACATTTTGAAGTATGAAAAATTCTTCTGTGTTTTGAAAATGCAACATGTCTGTAAACTTTTATAGCTGTAGTAAGAGCTCTAAGATCATTTTTACTCAGTTAACCTTCTGTGCACATTTTGTTATGTACATACACATCTGCACTCCCCTGCTAACCCAGTGGAGTGCAGGTGTGTCTGGTAAGGAACAGCTGGCAAAAGTAGATAACAGACACCAATGAACATGTAACCCTCCACAGAAAATAGTTTCTCATTTTCAAAATGAGTATGGATTTAGGTTTCATAAATCACTATAGGGAAACCTACCACAAGTACTCAAAATCATGAAAACAAGCAACTGAAAACCTTATGAAGAACACTCCAACAGGAGAGCAAGAAGACAGGAAGCTCTCAAACAGTGATATGATGATTAATAATAAACAAGCTGATAAATAGATATGACAATGTTGATGAGACCAGAGGATATCTCATACAAACCCTGGACAAGGCCCTTCATCATGAGGTACAGGTTGCCATCACTAATCCCGCAATCAGTAATCCCGGTTCCATCAGTAATCTGGTACTAATTTCGGCTAGCATAACTTCAAATTTCCGGCATCGCCACACCAACCTGCCACTACTGTTTGGCAGCGCTAATTGCTGCATAAGTCATTCCAATTTCTTTTTCTCCATTTACTGTTAAAACCTGCTCACTTTTAGCCCTAGCCATGGTTCCAACAAATAAAAGAGATGTTTCTCACTGTGTAAAGTACCTACACCGCGCATTGTTCATAAAAAAATAAGGTGGCTTGAAGCCACTGTCAGTCCGCCATGAGCTCAGCTCAACGAGATAAGCGGGTGACCAGTAAATTTGGGCCTACATTTGAGAGAATAGGTCTGTGTGGTAAGTGTGCACTACATAAAAAAATCCTGAGCACGCGGTGCATAGTGAGGGAAAAAACTGCGACCGTGTTTAATGGTGTAACCCAACTTTAACAGTGTATTTTCACATGGTTTGCATGGTGTATTCTCGTTTTTTTGGTCTCATTCAATAGAACAGAAGATACTTAACAGAAATAGATATAATTTTGATTGGTTTTCATGCTAGAAAGTATCCTAAAATTGAGCTCAAAGTAACAGAAATGTTCGATTTTTGCCGATTTCCAGAGTAAACAAATGACATCACTGTCCAATACGTGTCCAACGGGCAGGTCTAATAGACACTCATGAATGGTTGACATTATTTATACAATTATTACAATAATGCAGTAGTCTTCATAACAGTAAATCTTTTATGTTTGTGTGAATAAAAGTTAAAAATGGAAAGCAAGCATAATATAAGAAGGGCCTGGAGATGTAACTAATGAACATAGAAATGTTATTTTAAATGCTAGAAGTGTCTGCATTGTTTATTCAGGACCCTATTTTGAAACTGGCATCTTTGGAAATTGTGCAAAATGGCCAAATTACCAATTTCTGACCACTTTATTGGGTAGCTGAAAGAGGTGACTGGGCAGTTTCTTGTACTCAGTTGACAGAATAGAAGGAATACTAGCAAAATAGCTATGAGTTTGGTAGACTGGAACAATGGAATGGGCCAAAAATAGGGCATAAATTGGGTGAAATCGCCAATGCATAAATATTGCCGTTGGGTTATGTGTATTCTAACCTAACCACTCTGTAATCTGGCAAAATCACTAATCCGGCACCCTACAGGTCCCAATGCTGCCGGATCAGTGATGGCTAACCTGTACAGATTTTTCTGACTTAAGCTAGCCAGAAAAATCTTGACCACTGCAAACACACACACAAAAAAAACAAACACAGAAACAGGAGAAATGCATTTGTAATATCTTAACCCTTTCATTGTCCAGACCCCCAATCTGACACTTGTCCACACTGTCCCAAGAATTTAAAAAAAAAATAATTTATTATTTTTTCTTATGAAATGGTAGAGAATGTTTTTCGGAAGGTAACAAAACAAAAAGTATGAAATTTGATGGAAAACTGACGAAATTACACTTTTGTGAATTTTTTTGCTGTCAGCGATATTTACGCATTGCGATTTTGCCCATTTTTGAGTCCTATTTTAGGCCAATTACATTGTACCAGTGACTAAATTCTAGCTATTTCATTAGTATGTCTTCCAATTCATCGACTGAGCACAAGAAATCACCCAATCAACTATATTTCAACTACCCAATAAAGTGATCAGATTATTATATTATTATAATCAAAGAAAGAGCTAAATTGACAAGGGTTATACAACAAAAGTGATCAGAAATTGATAATTTGGCCAATTTCACAAATTTCAAAGTAGGGTCCAGAATAAACAATGCAGGCATTCTTGGCACTAAAATAACATTTCCTCTGTTCATTAGTTATGTTTCCAAGTTTTTATACATTATTCCATTTTTATTTTTATTCAACACAATTTTTATCACAAAAAAATAGAAGATTTATTGTTATGCAATATTGTAAAAATTAATATAAATAATATCAGTGCATTCATGAACGCATATTAGACCCACCAGTCGGGCATGTATTGGATGAGCAACATGATTTGTTACTCTTGAATATTGGCAAAAATCAAACACTTCTACTACTCTGAGCTCAATTTCAAGCTATTTTCAGTTCTGAAACCATTAAAATCAACCTACTTCTATAATATATCTTCCATTCTATCAAATGAGACCAAGAAACTGAGAATACAACCATAAAAAACCACAGTCACTGTTTTAAACCAAAAAACATGGACACAGTTATTTTTCTCATTATGCATTGTGTGCTGCAGGATTTTTTTATATTGTGCACCCTGCACCCTTACCACATAGACCCATTCTCTCATATCTAGGCCCAAATTTACTGCTCACAGCTTATCTGAGTGAGCTGAGCTCAGGCATATACTATAGCATGGACAGTGACCCAAAGCTGTAGTACTATGGGATAGCCAATGAAAGGGTTAAGGAACTTTTCATAATCAAGCTGATACTTCAGGAAACTAATCATCCCTATAGAGAATTACTAATGTTAGGATTTAAAGATTAGGTTTTCCTGAATGGGCATCCTGATATGTTACTCCCTTGTTTGTAGTATACAGTAATGTATGTAGGAAAGGATATGACAGAAGAGTTTACCACATTTGATTTTCAGTTTAGTCTTGGTCAGGCCAGTGGGATACTCTGAGGATCATTGTGAACCTATCCATAAGAGTACTAAAACATGGAAGAGTCTCTGACCTTATCGACGAACATTCTGAATGCCCTGTGATGTATAATTTATGTTTTTTTTGTCTTTTTCAACAAGTCGGTCGTCTCCCACCGAGGCAGGATGACCCAAAAAAGAAAGAAAATCCCCAAAAAGAAAATACTTTCATCATCATTCAACACTTTCACCACACTCACACATTATCACTGCTTTTGCAGAGGTGCTCAGAATACAACAGTTTAAAAGCATATACGTATAAAGATACACAACATATCCCTCTAAACTGCCAATATCCCAAACCCCTCCTTAAAGTGCAGGCATTGTACTTTCCATTTCCAGGACTCAAGTCCGACTATATGAAAATAACAATAATAGAAGAGTGAAGGTTTATAAACTAAAAGAGGAGGCAGTTAGGGTAAGATATAAACAGCTATTGGAGGATAGATGGGCTAATGAGAGCATAGGCAATGGGGTCGAAGAGGTATGGGGTAGGTTTAAAAATGTAGTGTTAGAGTGTTCAGCAGAAGTTTGTGGTTACAGGAAAGTGGGTGCAGGATGGAAGAGGAGCGATTGGTGGAATGATGATGTAAAGAGAGTAGTAAGGGAGAAAAAGTTAGCATATGAGAAGTTTTTACAAAGTAGAAGTGATGCAAGGAGGGAAGAGTATATGGAGAAAAAGAGAGAAGTTAAGAGAGTGGTGAAGCAATGTAAAAAGAGAGCAAATGAGAGAGTGGGTGAGATGTTATCAACAAATTTTGTTGAAAATAAGAAAAAGTTTTGGAGTGAGATTAACAAGTTAAGAAAGCCTAGAGAACAAATGGATTTGTCAGTTAAAAATAGGAGAGGAGAGTTATTAAATGGAGAGTTAGAGGTATTGGGAAGATGGAAGGAATATTTTGAGGAATTGTTAAATGTTTGATGAAGATAGGGAAGCTGTGATTTCGTGTATAGGGCAAGGAGGAATAACATCTTGTAGGAGTGAGGAAGAGCCAGTTGTGAGTGTGGGGAAGTTCGTGAGGCAGTAGGTAAAATGAAAGGGGGTAAGGCAGCCGGGATTGATGGGATAAAGATAGAAATGTTAAAAGCAGGTGGGATAATAGTTTTGGAGTGGTTGGTGCAATTATTTAATAAATGTATGGAAGAAGGTAAGGTAACCTAGGGATTGGCAGAGAGCATGCATAGTTCCTTTGTATAAAGGCAAAGGGATAAAAGAGAGTGCAAAAATTATAGGGGATAAGTCTGTTGAGTGTACCTGGTAAAGTGTAGGTAAGAGTTTTTAATTGAAAGAATTAAGAGTAAGACGGAGAATAGGATAGCAGATGAACAAGGAGGCTTTAGGAAAGGTGGGGGGTGTGTGGACCAGTGTTTACAGTGAAACATATAAGTGAACAGTATTTAGAAAAGGCTAAAGAGGTTTTTGGGTGGCATTTATGGATTTGGAAAAGGCGTATGACGGGGTGGATGGGGGGGCAATGTGGCAGATGTTGCAAGTGTAGGTGTAGGAGGTAAGGTTACTAAAAGCAGTGAAGAGTTTTTTTTACGAGGATAGGGTGAGGGGCTCAAGTTAGAGTAGGTAGGAAAGAGGGAAATTTTTTCCCAGTAAAAGTAGGCCTTAGACAAGGATGTGTGATGTCACCGTGGTTGTTTAATATATTTATAGATGGGGTTGTAAGAGAAGTAAATGCGAGGGTCTTGGCAAGAGGCGTGGAGTTAAAAGATAAAGAATCACACACAAAGTGGGAGTTGTCACAGCTGCTCTTTGCTGATGACACGTGCTCTTGGGAGTTTCCCTGAAGAGAAGTTTGCAGAGATTGGGTGGATGAATTTGGTAGGTGTGCAAAAGAAGAAAATTAAAGGTGAATACAGGAAAGAGAAAGGGTTATGAGGATAACAAAAAGATTAGGTGATGAAAGATTGAATATCAGATTGGAGGGAGAGAGTATGGAGGAGGTGAACGTATTCAGATTATTTGGGAGTGAAAAGTGTCAGCAGATGGGTCTATGAAAGATGAGGTGAATCATAGAAATGATGAGGGAAAAAGAGTGAGTGTGCACTTAGGAGTCTGTGGAGACAAAGAACTTTGTCCTTGGAGGCAAAGAGGGGAATGTATGTGAGTATAGTTTTACCAACGCTCTTATATGGGTGTGAAGCGTGGTGATGAATGTTGCAGCGAGGAGAAGGCTGGAGGCAGTGGAGATGTCATGTCTGAGGGCAATGTGTGGTGTGAATATAATGCAGAGAATTCGTAGTTTGGAAGTTAGGAGGAGGTGCGGGATTACCAAAACTGTTGTCCAGAGGGCTGAGGAAGGGTTGTTGAGGTGGTTCGGACATGTAGAGAGAATGGAGCGAAACAGAATGACTTCAAGAGTGTATCAGTCTGTAGTGGAAGGAAGCGGGGTAGGGGTCGGCCTAGGAAGGGTTGGAGGGAGGGGTAAAGGAGGTTTTGTGTGCGAGGGGCTTGGACTTCCAGCAGGCATGCGTGAGCGTGTTTGATAGGAGTGAATGGAGACAAATGGTTTTTAATACTTGACGTGCTGTTGGAGTGTGAGCAAAGTAACATTATGAAGGGATTTCAGGGAAACCGGCAGGCCGGACTTGAGTCCTGGAGATGGGAAGTACAGTGCCTGCACTCTGAAGGAGGGGTGTTAATGTTGCAGTTTAAAAACTGTAGTGTAAAGCACCCTTCTGGCAAGACAGTGATGGAGTGAATGATGGTGAAAGTTTTCTTTTTCGGGCCACCCTGCCTGGTGGGAATCGGCCGGTGTGATAATAAAAATTAAAAATAAATAATTTATGTATATAGATTATATACAGCCTGTGTGTTGAAAGAAAGAAAGATTTTAAATTCAGACCTGAAGCTCAATGCCATGTGCCTTACGGCTCTTGGGGTCAAGCAAGTAATTATAAGGCAAGAAGATGATGTCTGCATCCTGTTTCAGTTCTCGTGCCATGTAGTATGGGCAGAAAGATTTCTTCTTGCCAAACTTGACCAAGTCTTCAAGATCAAGTACTTTCTGACGTAGCTCGGGCTCATCTCTTTTTGCTTCAACCTGAAGAGTTAAAATTTCAACAATATTCTTTCATTGTAAAGCATTTCTGCAAATACTGCAATTTATAAAAAATAGCAAAGAGAAAATACAGTAGCATACTACACTTCATAAGAGGAATTAAAATAATTTCCTTTCAAAATATTTATTGCACTGCATAATTGTAAATGTTTCAGGAGAAATTAAATCACCATCCCTAGGATTTTTCTGTAAACAACCACAAGAATGTCAAATATAAAATAAACATTGAAAATATCATCAATTTATAAAATACAGTGGTACCTTGGGATATGAACCGCTCAAAACTCGAACAATTATGTAAGTGTATTTATGTAAGTGCTTTTGTAGGTGCATTTTTGGGGGTTTGAAACGGATTAATCTAATTTACGTTATTCCTTATGAGAACAAATTCGTTCGGTATCGCACTCAAACAGCCTTCTGGAACGAATTAAGTTCGTATCCCAAGGTAAAACTGTAGTTGAAAATTTTTATTTTAAATTAGGCACTGCTGTAAGCTTAGAAATATAACTGTATTCATATTATTGTATTATGATGATAACCAATCAGTACTGGAGGGTCTGTGAAGTAATTCTTTACTTTGGGTTACCAAGGCTCCTTAACTGGTTTGATATTAGCATTAATGATGGTACCTTCATCTTGTATATATAATATAAGTAGGCAACTAGGAAAACTAATATCTCTTTATTTAGTATGATGAGAAAATTATACAGACAAGCTGTAGGGATTAAGTCAAATAATATATGAACCTTATTTGTTGACAATAGATCTAAGATCATCAGAAAAACTTAAAAAATACATGAATCTAAATCAGGAACATACCTGAGTGTTAAAGTAGCAGGTCTTAGATTTAACCTTAGACTGGCACATGTGGACCTTGAGGGTTTTTATTACCTTCCTTAGAGACTTCTGGGTGAACGCACATCTGATCACGCGATCCCATGATTGCTACCTGACAGAGGAAAGGGAGGTAAAAATATTAAATCAAATGTATGGGGATTACCAAATCTTATTATTTATCAGTACACTAACATGGAGAACATCATGTCTTGGGCATTCAAAACAATCCTCAAAACCAAGTTTACTCTTTTTAATTAAAATTATTGTACCATTTCTTTGTCACAATTTAAATTTTTCCTTGAAAATTACACTGGCAAACAATGGCTTCAGTTCATGTTTAAAAGCATACCCGTATGCTTATAACTAATTTTGGGGCTTAGAATTTAAATCTAAACCTAGTTTTTGTTCCAACACTTATAGTTTCATTGAAACAGAACCCTGAAGTGAACACTTTCACCAAGACATAACTATCATGAAGAAGAGATATCAGGGAAACCTGATGATCAATATCATGGCTAACTACTACCGTGATGTAAAAATAGTTTGGTCATTTAGAGAGATTGAAATTAGGATGACTTGGAGGGTATATAAATCTGTAGTAGAGGGAAAGCAGAGTAGGGTCATCCTAGGAAAGGATGGAGAGAGGGGAAAGTAAAGAAGGTTTTGTGTGCAAGGGGCTTGGCATGTGTGCAGAAATGTGTGAGCGTGTTAGATGGGAGTGGAGACAAATGGTTACTGGAACTTGACAAGCTGTTGAGTGTGAGCGGGCAATATTTTGTGAAGGGATTCAGGGAAACTGGTTAGCCAGACTTGAGTCCCTGGAAATGGGAAGTACAATGCCTGCACTTTAAAGGAGGGTCCTGGGATATATACAGTTTAAAGGGACATCTAAACTGTCATATCTGAGTGCCTCTGCAAAGACAGTGTTTTTTTTTTTTTTTTTTTCTTTTTGGGCTACCCTGCCTTGGTGAGAAACAGCCAATGTGTTAAAAAAAATAACAAATTTTACATGTATTGTACAATCTCAAGAAAATAATTGTTCAAACATATAATGAATAAATTATGAAGAAAATACAATTACAGTAAAAAAAACTCATTATTAGATTCTGGTAATTTTGCACAAAAAAAAACTGACATCACAAATGCTCTAATTATTGGACAACATGGGCAGAGGTTCATAATCCCACATTTTGCCCATATCAATAGTCTCCAGTTGTCCTCTGAAGTACTGGACTAAGTCTGCTAACGTCTTCTAAGTCATCTATGTCTTCTCAGCCATTTACATCTCAGGCATCTACATCTCAGCCATCTATGTCTTCTCACTCTCTACATCTTCCCAGGCATCTATATAAGTTTCACTGGTAGAGCCTTACAGCTCCTCTGACTCATAATGAAAGTTAGCCTGATTCACCCCTATCAATCACTGCAGTTTATACCTCATCTCCCTACCACAAAAAGGTTAGTAAAATTACTGTAAATTATGTTGAGTACTATACAATTACTATATAGACAGTAGTGTACTGTAGTACTACAGGTTACAATACCCACATTCTTAGTGTCCAGTAGTCTGCTGCATCAGCAGACCAAGTCCACTTCAGAAGACAACCGGATGATCATGAAATATATAGTATACAGTGGACCCTCGGTTATCAGTTGTTCCAGCTATCGGCCAACTCGGTCACCAGCCAGGTTTTCAGCTCCCAGTTATTGGTCGTTATTTCGGTTATCAGCCGTATGGGACGCGTCAACCAGCCAGCCGCCATGGCTTGTGCATCAGTCTAGCTGTGTCTCTGGGTGAGTGAGGAAGCTTGTGCTCATTCATCCAAACATTTCCATTGTTTTTGGAGGTTTTTCATTAAATGCAACTGTGAAATAAGTTACCATGGCCCAAAAGAAAGTTCCTAGTAAAGTTCCTTTGGTAAAGAAAGTGAGAAACGCCATGGAATTTAAGAAACAAGTTGTTGAAAAATATGAGAGTGGCCTTCGAGTGCTTGAGCTTGCAGGATATATGGGGAAAACAAATCAACAATCACTTTTATCCTGGCAGAGAAAGAACAAATCAAGCAAGCTGATGTGGTGAAAGGGGCAAATGTGCTAACCAAACAAAGACCACCAATAATTGAAAATATGGAGAAGTTATTGTTGTTGTGGATCACCAAAAAACAATTAGCGGGAGACAGTGTTGTGGAATCCATTATTTGTGAGAAGGCAAGGCAGTTGCATGCAGATCTTGTAAAGAAAATGCCTGGAACAAGTGCTGATGTTAGTGAATTCAGGGCCAGCAAAGGCTGGTTTGAGAGAATTAAAGAAGGGTACTGTATATACAGTGTGGTAAGGCATGGCAGGGCTGTAAGTTCTGACAAATGTGCGACTGAAAAACTTGTACAGGAATTCCAGGGGTACTAAAGGCTGAAGGATTCAAACCCCAACCCCAGTTGTAGCAAAACAGGCCTGTTTTGGAAGAAAATGCCAAAAAGGACCTACAATACTCAGGAGGAACAGACACTGCCAGGCCATAAGCCTATGAAAGACAGGCTTACTCTTTTGTCTGTGCTAATGCTGTGGGGATTTCAGAGTGAAGCCTCTATTGGTGTATCACTCTGAAAATCCCAGTGTTAAAAAAAAAAATGTTGTCAAGGATAGATTGTGTGTGATGTGGAAAGCTAACAATAAGGCATGGGTCACAAGAATATTTTCAAAGAGTGGTCACTGATGTGTTTGGCCCCAGCGTGAAAAAATACCTCCTGGAAAAATAAATTGCCACTCAAGTGCCTCCTGGTACGGGACATTGCTCCTGCTCATCCTCCAGACTTGGAAGACCATTGTTTAGGGACTTCAGGTTTATAGCAGTGAAATTCTTGCCTCCTAACACCACTTCTCTCCTCCACCCATGGACCAGCGGGTCATTTCTATCTTCAAAAAAACTATACCAAAGCAGTGTTTTCAAAAGGTGCTCTGAAGTGACCTGGACAGAAATTTAAAACCCTAAGAGAGTTCTGGGGGAATCACTTCAATATCCTCCACTGCATAAGCCTTATAGGTAAGGTTTGGGCAGGGAGCACTTCCAGGACTTTGAACCCTGCCTGGAGAAAACTGTGGCCATGCTGTGTCCAAGAGAGGGATTTTGAAGGGGTTTTAGGCTGACCCTGAGGACCCTCTGTCTGTTTGTGGATTCTGTTGTGGCATTGGGGAAGTCCATGGGGTTGGAAGTTAGTGGCAAAGATGTAGAAGAATTGATGGGTTCAAAAGGGAAGAGCTAACCACTGAAGAGCTGCAAGAGATTCAATTCGAACAGCAACAGACTGCAGCATGGAACTTGCTTCAGAGGAGGGGGAAGAGGGAGTGAAGGAGGTGCCTTCTTCAAAAGATTTAAAAAGATTTGTGCAATGTGGACTAGGTGCAAGCACTTGTAGAGAAATACTACCCTGACCATATCTGCAAAAGTGTTCAGTGACAAAATTTGTCCCAATTCAGGGAAATCTTAGAGATGCCAGAAACAGAGCACTCTTTACAGTATTTTGTGTGACAGGTATGCAGTGACTCTCAAGCTGGTCCTAGTGGGATTAAAAGACAAAGAAGGGAAGTAACCCCGAGAGGGACTTGTTACCTGAAGTTATTATGGAGGGGGATTCCCCTTCCAAACAATAACCCCAACCTCCCCTCTCTCGTCCTCCCCATTTTTCCGTAAGTCAAGAAAGTCGTCAATAAAGGTATTAATATTGAAATTTTAAATTTTTCATGTAATTTATTTAAATCATTAATTAATAAAAACATTATTTTTGTGAATATTTTTGGGTGCCTGGAACAGATTAATTGTATTTACATTAATTTTTATGGGAAATATTATTTCGGTTATCAGATATTTTCGGTTTTAGGCCGAGCTCCTGAACGGACGACAGCTGATAACGAAGGGTCCACTGTACATACTAATTTCATAAATCGAGAGTCATGGACAATCGGCATTATCATACACCCCTACCCCCCTATATGATATGTGGGACAGTATTTACATGCTGCAACATTAGATGTTGCCTTTCATATCTGGTCTCCAAGTCAGGGTCAGGAAGCTATAGCTTTCACTGTACCCTAGAATACAGATCACCAATTATCTGGTTACTCATGACTCCAACATTATCTGGAGGTCAGGTGAGACCTAGAACTTAAATAGATAATGCAAAAATAGGAGTGTGCAAATCAAAAGAACCATACTATATTGGTAAATACTGTGATCATTTGGTGTTTGCTGAAAATCCGGTGAAGCCTTTTCGCCGAAGGGACCATATATCAATGGTCAAAAGCACAGTTGCAGTACCAGTGTTCCTTCTTCTATGTTCTTATGTCTTATAAGGTTTTGTAATAACATGATTTCTGCATCAGGGCCTAATAAACCACAGGGAACTCAACCAGCACACTTGTACACCTCCACTCACCTCTTATTAACAACTGCCTTTCACTCACTTTTTTACCTCCTTTCTGACAACTGTTTGCAAGCTGTTTTCCCATTTCTGTGGGTGTTATGAAATACTACATATATACATACTAATAAAATAACACATGCATGTTTGCATCCACTCACTCTCATGCATGGCACATGAATTGCAAGGGAACACACACAAAAGGGAGAGAGAGAGAGAGAGAGAGAGAGAGAGAAAGGAGAGTTGAAGAGTCAGAGAACAAGCTAGAGTGAGTGAGAGAGTTAGTTAGCTACTGTAGTTAGCTTGCTCTATTGCATATTATACAATAAATCATCACTTTATAGTACCCTTAAATAGCTGTATGATGTTCGTTCAATTCACTTATAGCTTGACTCAGCTGCGAATGTGTCCGAGATGAATAAATTTTTTTTGGGTGGAGCTGAAAAAGAAACAAAAATAACATAAACAGATTGCTTGAATGTGTATGTAATTACTTATTTATGGTTTTCTACCTATTCACATGAATCTTTGCATTTACTTTGCCTAACTGTGTCTGGAGAGGTTAAGCCCTAGGGCTAGAGCCTCCTTTTCACTTTAAATGAATTTGGTAGCTAGCGTATTGCGATAGGTGGCATTAATATGTTTGTCAGAAAACAGGACAGTGTTCTCCTGACAAGGGTCTTTATTATATATTGCCCCATTAAGTGATTAGGCATCCACTGACCTACTGGAGCAAACTTTTACACCTATAAAAAAAAAAAGAAGAATCACTACCTAGCAGTGTCCTAAAATATAAGTGATAATCTATTTGTTGTTATAGGAGTAGAAGATTTCTTCATTGTCACATTGTTACAGTACAAGTCATCATAAAGCAGGCCCCAAAGGCTCATGGGCCAAAGTGCAGCTGGAAAACTTGCTCTTATGGTAGTTATACTCCTAACCTCTCTCCCACCATTTACTCTCGTTTCTTGATCATTTTTTTTTATTTACAAAAATCATTTTTTTTTATGGACTAAGAGCTGTTAAACCCTTTCCTCAGCACATCGCAAAGCTCAGCCCCATCTAAGGTATACTACCATCGCACAGAATGTGACTTACAACAGTCAACTAACACCCAAGTAACTACTTACTGCTAGGTGAACAGGGGCAGTAGGAGTATAGAAACATACCAGCATTTTCACCGATGCCAAGGATTGAACCATGGACATTCAGTATGTGATCCAAGTGTGCTGCCAACCATGCCCACAACACCAGTTATCTCATCCTTCTTTCTTAGGCCAAGATAATACCCATCTCCCTCATTAAACTGTGCTCATCCAAAACCCCAATGCTTACATGACATAGGTTTATCCTCTGATCCCAGTGTGTTTCCCAGAAAGTACCTCAAACCTTTCAAGAATCCTTCAACACCAGACTCTTCCTGCAGCCTCACTGTGGTAATCCTTGTTGTATAACACATGAGACTATGTTGACAATTAACCATACAAAACCTAGAAGGCAACAATTCTTGATCTCTGCCATACATACAGCTTACTTTTGTAATACTGTTTATATTAATGCCTACACCTCTGGTCTGCACAATTTTTTTTTTTTTTTTTTTTTTTTTTTGCCACACTGAGTTTCTCCCTTTGCAGATTTATTTTTAGGATTGTTCTTCCAAGAAACTATGCCCCATGGTTGCACCTGTAGACCTTTCTGCTTCATAAATTTTGTCACTAGCATGTTATTTTCTTACCAGATCATTACTTTTCTTGAATTACCCATTTTGTCCCCCACACTCCAAAAAATAAACCTGTTGGATGTCATGCTCTGTCCAACGGTGGTGTGCCCATGTCTGTATACACGTGAACATAAATAAGGAAAAAAATATACAATACACAGTAACTAATACTCACCATTTTTATCTCCCCACATTTGCCCTGCTGCAGCTTTTAATTGTGAACTTAGTGATGAAAGAAAATCCGGAGTGTCTTGACCACTAGAAATTTGCATGTGAGATTTATATTCAGCCTTCTTGATCTCCAGCCAAGCCAAGGTAGAACACAGCAGGCAGAGTGTTTTGCCTGTCCCAGTTGGTGACTCAAGGATTCCATTCTCACCCTAATGAAAAGCACATTTTCATTAATAACCAATCACATGGAAAGTATTCTAAATAATTTATCAAATTTATATGTAGGAGACTTTATCACTGGTATAGTTCAATGTGAAAAACAGAAACAGTAAATATAATATTTGCACATGGAAATAAACACAATGAATTTTCTCCTTGCAGGCACCTCTGAAAAAAACAATGATTATGTGCGAATGATGGTGAAAGTGTTTCTTTCTTTTCAGTCACCTTGCCTCGGTGGGAGACGGCTGACGTGTTGCAAAAGACAAAAAAAAAATGCAAGAGGGACTACAGACATTATAAAGCACTGTACCCCCCAAAAAATACAGAGGTACAACTAATATACTTGTTAAAAAAATCCAAATTCGTATATTTTTCATGTCTTATGAGCTACGCAGGAGTTTACAGTACATATACGTAATATGTTACACAACTTGATACAAATTTAGGCACAGACAAAAACTATTAATCATACAATGTATTTCAGGCAAGCTAATCATAAGGCTTACATACTACTAAAATCTAGATTTAGAATAATATGTAAGACTTTGAGTATCAGTACAGCTTGCATAAATCACTACAATCACAGATACAATAAGAAGCTGCAAATGGCAAACTAATCAAGTACAAATATATTACATAGAATTTACATCAGTTCAATGCTCTGCATTTTATGGAGTGATTGAATTGAGGTGGTTCACTCAAAGCATGAGAATTTTACTGACAGCTAATGGATATAACATTTATATGAGATTTAACAGGTGCTTTTTAACAATATTTTAAAAATGTTTTGGCATTTTCAGGCAGTGAGTTCCAAATTTTTGGGCCTTTTATTGTATGAAGTTTTTGAACAGGTTGAGACATACATGTGGAATGTCAAAGAGATACTTACATTTGTACAGAGTTCATGTTTTTTGCTGCAACTCTCCAGATAGAACTTAAATTCTGGGTTAATGTTTGAGTTGAGAATCCTAAAGACATAGCATGCACAGTAAAAAAAACAAGTGTAAAAAGTGTGAATATTTTGTATGTGAAAAACTAAGCTTTTGAATCAAAGGAAGTGTGTGTTTTCTGGGCTGAATGAGTGATGGATGAGTGTTGGATTTATTGAACTTAATTAACTAAGCAGAAATACTCTCATACTCACACCGCTGTAAACAGTCAATCACTTTTGACATGTAAGTCTTCTGGACTTCATAAGGGTCAAAGGGAAACCTCACTGGGACTCCATTAAGTACAACTCAGGCATGTTGTCTGAATCAGTAGTTTCATAGCTATATGCTAACACTTGCACACAATATTTTTCTTCATAAAACCTGCTAATATAGCCATTCAGTTGACATGCCCTGAAACCCCCAAAAACAAGAGTAAAATTAGTAATAATAATATTAATAATCCATGGGAAAGTGGAGAAGAATCCTTCCTCTGTAAACCACATGTCATAGGAGGCAACTAAAATGCCGAGAGTAAGGAGCTATTAACTCCTTCTCCTGATAAATTCCTTAATATAAAAGGAAAACTTATGTTTTTTCCACTTTTGGGTCACCCTGCCTTGGTGGGAGACAGCCAATGCATTAAAAAAATAATAATAACAATAAATATAGTGATAGAGAAGCACTAAACCCATAGGGGATATACAACACTTGGGAAATAAATTGGGGTCAGTATTGAGTTTATGATTATTTTTTAATTACATAAATTTTTTAACATTCAATAGGTTATGCAACTGAAATAGCTTTGTATTTTAAAGGAGTAAAGGAGCAAAAACAAATTTTTGATAACACAAAAAATTTAATCTAACTTGGTTTTTAACTCCTAATCTAGAACTGGTTGGGTTTGGATTATTTTTTCCTTATTTAGTTACTAAAAAAAAGCAACTTTTTTTCTTAGAGGCCTCTAATAAGTAACTGTGTTAAGGGCACATACCACATACCCTTAAATGATCCAAACGTATATTTTACGTTTTTCAACATCTGAAAGTACATATGAAAAAAAAATGTAGATCTTCTTTTTCGTTTTACATTTGAAAACGTGTAAAAAAAAATTTTATCTACATTTTTTTTTTTATAACAGTGGACCCCCCCGCATAGCGAACTTAATCCGTGCAAGAGGGCTGGTCGTTATGCGAAATGTTCGCTATGCGAATTAATTTTCCCCATAAGAAATAAGGGAAATAAAATTAATCCTGCAAGACACCCAAAAGTATGAAAAAAAAATTTTTTTACCAAAAAAAAAAATGTTAATTTTAGTACACAACAAACTGAAAAAGGCATGCACAATTACATGACACTTATTTTTAAATGAAGATCTGGTGATGATTGATGGGATGGGAGGAGGGGAGAAGAGTGTTAGTGTTTAGAAGGGAATCCCCTTCCATTAGGACTTGAGGTAGCAAGTCCTTTTCTGGGTTACTTCCCTTCTTTTTTAATGCCACTAGGACCAGCTTCAGAGTCACTGGACTTCTTTCGCAACAACATATCTGCCCATAGGGGGCCTGACCTCTCTTTCCTTTATGTTTGTCTAAAGTGGTTCACAACAGTGTCATTGTAACAGTCACCAGCACGGCTTGCAATAGCTGTGTGAGGGTGATTTTCATCAAAAAAGGTTTGCACTTCAAGCCATTTTGCACACATTTCCGTAATCTTTGAAGTAGGCAATTCCTTCAATTTCTCTCTCCCCTCCTTTGAACCAGTTTCCCCAGGTCTGGGCCCCTTGCTCTTGAAGTGATCTATCAGCTCATCAGTGGTTAGTTCTTCATTGTCCTCCTCCACCACTCACCATGCCGTATCACACTATGGATGCCACTACGCTTCTTAAATCTCTCAAACCCAACCTTTGCTGGGCCTAAATTCACTCACATCATCACTAGTTGCAGGCCCTTTTTTTTAATTAAATCGTCATGCAACTTCCTAGCCTTTCACATAGATCCTTGAAGACGCTATCTCCTCAGCTTTTTTTTTCATTATCCACACCAATAAATCTCTAAACTCTTCTCACTTGCGTCTTTGTTTCGAAAACACATTAAACCTTGGCAACAAGTTTCCCTTGATGCCTTTTTCCTTGCCCAAATAGAAGCGATGGTTGTTTGGTTTTCTTGTACAACCTACCAGGTCGGTATACGTACTCCACTTTCAATTTTATCAATGATCTCTTTCTTCATTTCAATGGGTATTCTTACCCTTTAGGTGTAGGGTTTGGCACTAGAAGCTTTCTTGGGCCCATGGCCCTTTATTTTCCACAAACGCACCGAAAACACGTAATAATACGAAAAATTTCCCTGTATGGGGTTTAATTTACGCGGAGGCGGCGGGAAACAATGGGGCGGGCGGGGACATTAGGCTGGGTAGGGGAATTGGACCTCCAAAGGGCGCGGGCGGGGTTTTTTTCCAATATCGGGGGCAAAATTTTAGGAACCAAGCGTTTGCTATGCGATGTTCCATGCAAAGGGGTTCGCTAACGTGGTCCCTGTATTGAAAACAGTAAAAAAAAAGAGATCTACTTTTGTACCTACAATTTGAACTCGATCTTTTTTGGACCGTTTAAGGGTTAATTATTGGAAAAATTTTCATAATACTCTATTGAAAATCGAAACACAGCCACAGACTCAATACTGATCATAAGGTGTCCCGAGCTCGAATGCTAGTGCACTCACTCACACACTGATTTTCCCTGTTTTTATCCCCAGTATGGTGGAAACATTTTGTACGCATTTCCCTTAAAACATCTGTGTTCTTGTCACCAACATAAAAAAGGTACCTGGGGTTTTTGTTTGACGGGTGGGTCCATCGTAGGGGGAAAAATTTACCTAATTTGCCTGAAAAGCCTGCATTAAAAAGATTTTCTATACATATAGTCATTGATGGGCTGGGGTGGCCTGGTGGCTAAAAGCTCTCGCTCCAACGGCAAGGGTCGGGGTTCGATTCCCAACCAGAGTAAAACATTGGGCTTTTTTTTTACACCTGTTGTCTATTTTCACCCATCATAAATGGGTACCTGGGTTTATCGACGGGTGGGGGTCGCACCGGACCTTAACCAATTTGCCCGAAATCTACATAAAAAGGGGGGTTTTTCTATTAGTATATGCATTTTTTGTCAGTTACGACTGTATCCCTTGTACATGTACTTTAGTAAAAAAAGATATTATTATTATATATTTATTTATTTTTTTATTTTTTTATTTATTTTTTTAGAAATTTTAGAAAACAAAAAAGGGGAAAAAAATACAGGTAAAGCAGCACCCCAAAGCCATTTAAATATGCAAGAATAGGCGGGCTTAAAATTAATTAAATTAACAAAGCAATGATAAATCAGTGATAAAACATTTTTTAAACAATAACTATAAAATAAAAAATGAGTATACAAAGACAGGCCATGGTTCATGCTTGCTTTTCATTCAGTAAAATGAGTATTCTGTTGGGTAGTGTATTTAAAAAAAATAACAAAGTTGGGTTTAAAAAATTTTGTTGATATAATTGGTTTAAACATTAGGAATAAAATTTTTAAAGGGGTTTCAGTTATTCAGTATTTTTTTGGTTTTTGAGTGAGTAAGTGAACTTTGAGAAGTACTTGAATTAAAAACGGGAGTGTTTTTTTATATTACAGGTAATAAATTTCCCAGATTTTAGGGCCTTTATGTCATTGATTTTTGCATAGCGAGATGGGCACGAGGACATCAAAGATATCTGTGCCTTGTGTTATGGCTGGTTCTGTTGGGGGTTGGGAAAGGGGAGTTTGAGGGGAGGGTTAATATCAAGTTATGTTCTAATTTTTAAATAAATGAATAATAAGTATGGATTTTTGTATGGTAAAGGTTGAGTGTTTTGAAAATTGGTGAGTGGCTGCCCGTAGGGGAATTTTTATCATTCTAACTGCAGCCTTTTTTTGGGTAATTTTGTGTCTGAGATGGTTTTGTTGTTGTTGCCCCAGCACAAATTTCCCTAGGTGAGATAGGGGTAAAAAGAGAGGATAAAGGGAGAGGGCTGACGGGAAATTTTCTTAGAAAATTTTTTTGTAATGTGTATGAAATTTTTTTGTCTATTATCGAGGGGGATTCCTAAGAATTTTCCCTCGTTAGCTTTGTGATGGTGACCGTTTTTCATTTTTAAAAGGGGCTCTGTAGCTCTGCTACCAAAATGAATGAAGTAGGTTTTTTCAAAGTTGTGTAAGTTTTTAGTCCCTCCGGTAGATATTTTTCTGTAATTCGTTTTTACAGAATTGGCTACGGACGGGCTGGGGTGAGAGAAACTATGGGGTGTCACTGCAAAAAGTGTGGGTTTGAGTAATTGCGAAGCATTTGGTGGGTCATTTAGTATAGGAAAAGAAAAAGGGGCCAAAGGGACATTCCCTGGGACACCAACTGAAATTTGGGGTTTGGGGAAAGCTTGCCCCTGCGTACACATATTGGCTTCTGTTGCTGAGGTAAGACTTGAGGTAGTTAGGGAGTGCCCTCAAAACCATAGTGTGACAATTTTACGTGGAGCAAGTCATGGTCAACTGTATCAAAAAGTTTTACGAAAGTCAATGAAGATCCCCAGTGGGACTTCTTTTTTCTCTATTGCATTTAAATATATGTTCTAGCATGTGTATAATAGCATCATTAGTATTTTTATTGGGCCTGAATCCAAATTGGCAGGGGTTGAGAATGTTATGGGAATGAGGTGGGAGAGTGGATTCGTTTAAAATTTAATTTTTCGAATTTTTTGAGAGAGGGTGTAAATTGGGATATTGGCTATAGTTAATCAACTCTGTTTGGTCTCCTCCTTTATGGATCGGGGGGACCCTTGCTATTTTGAGAACTGTAGGGAAGGTGGAGGATTCAATGGTTTTGTTAAAGAGTGTTGCAATGATTGGTGATAGTACTTGTGACGCTTTTTGTATTTAAAGGGTGGTAAAGGTATTTAAATCTCCTCCCTTTGGGTTTTCAGTGCGTTGATAATAAGGGAGACTTCGTATGGTTAGTCGGAGCTAGGAACAGTGTGTTCGGGTAGTTGCCGGTGAGGTAGTCATTTGGTGGGGTATCTGAGTTTGGGGAATTTTATTGGCAAGGTTTTGACCTATAGTGGAGAAGAAATCATTGAGTCTGTTTGCTGTTTCTGTTTTGGGGGGAGTTGGGGTTCATCTGATTTTGCTAATTTTATTTCGCTATGTCGTGATATCTTTTTTTGTTCCCAGAATTTCTGATAGGGTCTTCCAGGTCTTTTTTATATCACCTCGTAAGTTGGATTATATTATTTGCTAGGACTGTATACCCTTGTATATGTACTTGTAGAAATAAAGATTATTATTATTTTTATTATTATTATTATTATTATTATTATTTTTTATTATTATTATGTTTATAGAAAATTGTAATCATGGTTAACATGAAAACCAGTTTGGGTCATACAGTGCTTAAGGAAATCCTGAGGAGATAGTGACTCCAGTCCTTTGATCAAGAGTCCTTCACAATGTCTGGTAAACTCCAGGTAATACATCAAGATTCCATCCGGTGGTCTGGTGGCTAAAACTCCCGCCTTCACACACGGGGGGCCCGGTTCGATTCCCGGCGGGTGGAAATTCCGATACTTTCCTTACACCTATTGTCCTGTTCACCACAGCAAAAAAGGTACCTGGTTTTTAGTCGACTGGGTTTGGGGCGCACCTGGGGACAAGATTAAGGACCCCAATGGAAATAAGTTAGACAGTCCTCGATGACGCACTGACTTTCTTGGGTTATCCTGGGTGGCTAACCCTCCCGGGGTTAAAAATCGAACGAATCTTTTCTTATTTATCTTATCTTAAGGGTAACAAACGAAGGGGAAAAAGAATTCTATTAACATTTTGCTGTGACAATTATTATTTAAATTTTAAAAAAAGAAGCGCTAAGCTGTTTTACAAGACAAATATAAATTAATAAATAAAATACAATTTCTATATAGTAAATTGTGAAGGACTTAAACTGGGGCCCCTCAATAGTTAAACAATGTGACTACCTTGAGTTTGTTCTCACTATGAATTTTCATTCTACTAAATGTTTCGTTTGCCCGAAATGCTCTACATATAAAGGAGGTTTCGCATGTACACCTAAATGTCATTCTCCTTTGTACAAATATTGAATCCTGCTGAAATAAAAATATTATTATTATTATTACTGCTATAACTTACACAATTTTTACTATTTCCCGCCAGTTGTTATTATTTTTGGGTGGTGTTGGTTTTTAAGGGGTAATAACGACCCGAGGCCCATGTGAACCCTTTGTTTTTAATTAATATTATCTGTGTTATTTTTTTTTTGAGGAAAATACATTTGTGTTACAAAGATTTCCAACATGAAAAAATCCCACAGTTATGATTTTTAATTTTTTTAAATTTAAGGAGGGCGGTAAAATTTCTTAGACAGAAATGGTCCCTTGTGAATCCGTGTTAAAGCATAAGTAAGTAAGTAAGTTTAATTCAGGTATAAACAAATACAGTTTTCATAGAATTATCATACATAGCACATATGTGTAAAAGAAAATTTGGATAACCAAAAAAAAAGTCAGACAGAGTGACTTATTTCCATTGGGGTCCTTTTACCTTATTAATATAATATAAAGTTATATTTTCTTTTTAATTCTATAATGAAGATAACATCTATTATCATACTAAAAAAAACTATCTACTACACGAGGGTTATTAAGACTATCTACAATACGAGGGTCATTACTAGGGGAAAAAGGTAAAAAATTTTCACGTATGTTAGCTAAAAACTAGAAAATCTTCCCCTCCCTTTCTGTATTATTATTATAATCAAGGGGGAAGCGCCAAACCCGGAGGATTATACAGCGCCTGGGGGGGGATGTGGAAAGGGCATTCAGGCTTTCTGTAGCCTACATTCATCAGACCCTTTTGGTGTCTGATGAACCTAGGATAACCCAAAAAAGTCAGACAGAGTGACTTATTTCCATTGGGGTCCCTGTCTTTTGTATCTTTGCCGGGATACCGATATGGTTCGGGATCCAATTGAGTGTAGCCTGAAGTCTCTGAGCCACAAGCATCTACAGGTCACCGGATGGCTGTGCGAAGAGGGAGAGCTATGTGCTCCATCATGGGCATAGACTACGACCATAATATCTTTATTTGCTACAATTTCATGTATAAGGTATATAGGCCTAGCTGACATCAATGAAATACAAATATATAGAAAGCTGCTTGTTATGTCTGAGCATTTCAACAAATTAGGTCAATTTTGTCCCAGATCCCTCAGGGAAGGTTTCCTTGATGTTGGTGAGGGCTCTTGATTTAGGGAATTGGATCTGTGCTCCAGTTTTTCCCCAATTAAGCCTGATGCCTTCCACATCCCCCCCAGGCGCTGTATATTCCTACAGGTTTAGTGCTTCCCCCTTGATTATAATAATAATGTCCCAGGATGCACCCACACCAGTCGACTAACTCCCAGGTACCCATTTTATACTGATGATAAACATGGACGGCAGGTGTCAAGAAGAAAAGACACAATTAAGGAAATTAAGACACAGTTTTAAGGCGCTCTTAATGTGCCAGTGTGTTGGTTATTTTATGATTAACACACGTCGTTGTTTCGCCCCCCCCCCTGCAAATAAATTAACAAAATTTTCTCAAAAGATTTTTCACAGACAGTAAATAAGATATATTGTGCGATTTTCATTTTGTTGAATGGATTTGGGCATGGAAATTATAAGGTTGATAGACGGTTGAGTTTAGTACTCCCAGGTACATGATTTATATGCGATCTAATTTAATGTTCGTTTGGCAAGACTCTCCGTTTGTTGGTGACAAGGGTTTTACTTCAGTATTAAGTAGTAACATTTGTAAAATTTTTTTTTTTTTGAAAAAGTCTTTTGTCATTTATTCTTTTTTTAATATATTTAAACAAGACTCGGGAGCTAATATTAAATTCTGCATATTTTTTGGGGCATTAGCATAACCGTAAGCGGCAATGATGGTGCCTTTACCTGTCCATTGCTCAATTTTCTAATCCGTATTTTAACGTTGTTACAACACTGATGATCACAGGGAGTGTTGACGCCTGGATCTTGACACTGTGAGTCTTGCATTAATATACTGCTGAATAAGGATAATCTATGATAATATAACTGGTTGAGGTTTTCGACTACACTACTTGCAACCGGGGGCATTTGTTTACGTTTTACAATACATATGACCTGTGTACAAGGGGGAAAATTTTAATTTTAAGGCTGGCCGAAATGCTCTGCATGACAAGGACTTAAAGTAGTTCATAACATGTCAGTTACTCCAGTGTCACTTGTGTACGGGTATTCCACTTATTAGAAATAATGTGTGTTTTGTTTGTGCAAATTGTTATTTTAGGGTAACGAAAATCGTACAATTACGTTGGTTTGTGCAGCATTGAGCCAATCAGCGCTCAGTGTTAAGTAGTATCACAGCCTTGCCAATGTAAACAAAGACGCATTTCTACCGGTGGTTGAGTAAGGTTAAGGGGCAATATCGGAAAAATTCAGTTTATAGTTCTGCACTTTTTCTTGGTTGCAATCATCCAAAAATTGGTGTAGTTGTGCAGTAAATACACTTGTGCTGTAGAAATTGTTATCGACATAAACATAATAATAAAAAATAATAATAATAATAATACACAGAACGACTCAGCAGTGGTAGTTGGCTTAGATGCTGGTTAATGGTTGCTGCATTCCCAGCAACAACTGACCCGCTTACCATCATTAATTCCTCCCTGGAAATAAGTCACTGTCTGACTTTTTTGGGTTATCCTAGGTTCTCTACACATATGCTGCTATGTAATGATAATTCTATGTAACTATTTGTGTATACCTGAATAAACTTACTAGGTTGGGTCAGGTCGGGTCATGAAAGTGCTATGGTCCAGGTGCGTGTTTGTGGTGAGGCTAGGGACTGTTGACCAACCCCAGCCAGGTCCTGTCATTATTATTACAGTACATTACTCTTATTTTTGAAAAATAAAAAAAAATAACACCAAGTAAGTTGTTTTCCCCACACAACTACATACGTTTTGGACGAAATGCTAAATTTATTGTTGAATTGTGACCAGGGAATTTTATGACTAATAACCAGGTGAAGTTAGGTCAGATTATTTTAGGTTAGGTTGGGTGGGTTTTATTAGTTAGATTATTCACCCTCAAGGGAGTCTCCTTGATACTGGTGGGGGGCTCTTGATCTGGGGAATTGGATCTAAGTAAGTAAGTAAGTAAGTTTATTCAGGTATACACAAATACAGTTACATAGAATTATCATAAAATACAGCAAATGTGTAGAGAACCTAGGATAACCCAAAAAAGTCAGACAGAGTGACTTATTTCCATTGGGTCCACTGTGCTCCAGTTCCCTGAATTGAGCCTGAGTACCTTCCATCTCTGCCCCCCACAGGCACTGTGTAATCCCTATGGGTTTAGTGCTCCCCATGATTATAATAATAAAGGTTAGATTATTTTTATTGTATCATTTGCACAACAGAAATATCTCATCTCCGAAACCACGTAATTAATATGGTGTGAATCAAACTTGAATTAATGGCTGAAATCAACCAAGGAACAGTTGTCAACTTTTACCTTATTTTGTGATCAGAAAAACATTGCATTATTATGTATAATTTTGGGTTTCTTATATTAAAGAAGAACATGTTTATCTATCATTACTGTATTGTGTTATGACGGACCAGTTCAGTAATCAGGTCTGATTACAATGCTACCTTTTACCCCTTCCCCTCCCTATCCTCTTCAAGGGAGATGCCTTAATGCTGGAGAAGGGCTCTTGATCCAAGGAATTGAACTTATCCTCCCCTTTTTCTTGGTTCAAACCTGAATGCTTACCATTCTCCAGGTGATGTATGACCCTTACAGGTTAAGCACTTTCTCTGATTTTATTTATTTAAATATATAATATATATTATATATATATATATATATATAATAATTTTATATTTTTAATATAAAATATATATAATATATATATATATATATATATATATATATATATATATAATAAATATATTATAATTATTATATATATATTTATTTTTTTTTTATTT
>NW_026467084.1:0-12230 GCF_026875155.1 Cherax quadricarinatus
AAAAAATTTTGTAAACTTAGGGACAAAATTTGCACCCTTATTTTATTTTAAAGTACTGCCCAGGCTCTTGTTTTTGAACCTCCTAGCCTTTGACGTTCTTCCTCCTTAGCTTTCATTAAGTTCATCTGAGCCTCTAGTACTGCTAATTTAAGTCTCATTCTCTCCTTTTTCCATATCACCTGGAGTAGGTGACCCCTCATCTTCACTGTTAACAGGCATGTTACTGATGAATTATTACCTTCTTCCCTGAAGCCTAAAAAATTTAAAGACTCATCTTCTGACATAGTTTTATCTTTTAAACACTTGTTTCCCCTCTTACAGTATCAGTGGACAAATTTTTCCCCCACAGGCACATAAAATAACACAAATTGAATGTAAACTATGCACATAGCACTTACCATAACCACAACAAAAATGTGTTACTCAACCTTTCTCCCACCTTAGGAGAAAAACAACCTGTAAACTAATATATGAAAACAACACTTCCACTGACACCGCCTTGGTAAATCTTCTACCAGAAACATGCAACTGTTTATTACCCCATACCAGTACATATACAGTGGACCCCCGCATAACGATTACCTCCGAATGCGACCAATTATGTAAGTATATTTATGTAAGTGCGTTTGTACGTGTATGTTTGGGGGTCTGAAATGGACTAATCTACTTCACAATATTTCTTATGGGAACAAATTCGGTCAGTACTGGCACCTGAAACATACTTCTGGAGTGAAAAAATATCGTTAACCGGGGTTCCCACTGTAGTTCGAAGAACGTTTTGAGTTATTTTAGCAGTCAAATAACTCTACCGGACAGGCCCCCATGTTACCTTGGTTGTCCCTTATTACTTTGATAGTAAGGTTCTCACTACATGTTCTAGTGTAGGGTAGCTTTTACTTAATGGCCTTATCTGTCTAGGGGTAATACTTACATAATGGCTGATCATCTTGAGTGTCTCTGATATCCTTTCACCAGCCCTCCTCACAGGTTATTTAAACTACTACTATAAAAATATAACTGTATTCTAAATAGATATGTACAGAAGATACAATCACAGCCTCACATTTTCAAAACAAAAATCTACACACTCCATAGCTGTTCTCCCACATGGTGTATCTTATTAACCTTGTCCTTCTCTCTTCTTGACTAACTCTGGGCTAACCAGTGTTTTGACACACTTTAGTCACCCTGGGTATGGTGGCCACAACTTAAGTTATAAAAACTCACCCCTGGAGCAAACATAATGCCCCAAAGAAGATAGAAGAAGGACTCAGAGATCCTGCCAGGTTGCAGGTCAGCAACAGAGAGAGTGAGAGAGAGAGAGAGGGAGAGGGAGAGAGAGGAGCCTAGCTAAGCTCCTCCCACCAAAACAAAAGACTGTTGCCAAGCACAATTCTCCAGTTACCACAATTCTACCACACCTTAATTTTACTTTTACAAAAAGAAATACAACTTTATAAACTACTTATTTAAATTGCGTGTTTGTGTGTGTATAGTATAACCTATTATATTGAGAAAAGGCTTGACCCAGCTGCCTCTCAGTCCTAAGAGTGATCAGCCCTTATGACATTTAGAACTGAGTCCCCATCAATTCAATATAATTAGGTATTCCAGAGTAACTGTTACTTATAAATACATGTTGGGTCCTATAGCCCCATAACAGCACAGAAGGGAACATCAAGAAGGAATATACCAACAAGTGTTGGATGACATACGAACAACCGAGGAGGAGGAGGTGCCAAAAAGTTGCTACGTGCCCATGATACCTCAAAGGCGATGGGCCCGGACAAAATCTCCCGTGGGTCCTTAGAGAAGGAGCAGAGATGTGTGCATGGCCCCTAACCACGAACTTCAACACATCCCTTGAAAAATGGGCAATACCTGAGAAATGGAAGACGTGCACATACCACACGTGTGCGCGCACACACACCCCACACACACCACACACACACACACACACAAACCACACAAACAACACACACACACACACACACACACACACACACCAACATACACATACAACAGGCCTAGTGTCTAATCACATTGCCAGAAACCCCAAAGTAACTACACCACACACAACACACCCCACCCCACACACACACACCACACACACAACCACACAAACCACACAACCCAAAACACACATACACCACAAACCACACAACCCCACCACACACACACACACACACCACACACACACACACCACACACACACACACCAACAAACCCCACAACCCCCACAACACCACCACACACAACCACACCACCCCACACAACTCCACCCCACCAACACACACAAAACACCCACACACACACCACCAAACACACACCACACACACACACAAAACACCACCACACCCACACCACACACACCACACACCACACCACCCCACACACCACACCCCCAAAACACCACAAAACAACCACCCCACACACCACACAACACCCACACACACACCACACACACACCACCCCACACACCACACCACCACACACACCCCAAAAACACACCCCCACAACACACCCCAACACACACACCAACCCACACACCACACACACACCACACAACACACACCACACCACCACACCCACCCCCACACACACACCACACAAACACCACACACCACACCCCCACACACACACCACACACACACACCACACACACACACCACACACACACCACACACACCCCCACACACCACCACACCACACACACACACACACAACCCCAAAACCACACCCACCACACACCCCACACACCCACACCAACCCACACCCCACACCACCACACACACCACACACACACCCAAAACACCAAACAACACCACACACACAACCCCAAAACACACACCCCCACACACCACACACACACAACCACACACACACACCACACACAAAACACCACACACACACCCCACACACACAAAACCACACACCACAACACACAAAAACACACACACACCCCCACACACACACAACACACCACACCACCACACACACACCACACACACACACCCCCACACAAAACACACCCACACACACACACCACCACACACACACACACACACACACCACATACACATACATACACATGTTTACCGGGGAGTTTACCTGGAGAGAGTTCCGGGGGTCAACGCCCCCGCGGCCGGTTGTGACCAGGCCTCCTGGTGGATCAGACCCTGATCAACCAGGCTGTTGCTGCTGGCTGCACGCAAACCAAAACGTACGAGCCACAGCTGGCTGATCCGGAACTGACTTTAGGTGCTTGTCCAGTGCCAGCTTGAAGACTGCCAGGGGTCTGTTGGTAATCCCCCTTATGTGTGCTGGGAGGCAGTTGAACAGTCTGGGCCCTGACACTTATTGTATGGTCTTTTAACGTGTAGTGACACCCCTGCTTTTCTTTTGGGGGGATGGTGCATCGTCTGCCAAGTTTTTTGCTTTGTAGTGAGTGATTCTCGTGTGCAAGTTCGGTACTTGTCCCTCTAGGATTTTCCAGGTGTTTATAATATGTATCTTCCTCCTGCGTTCCCGGGAATACAGGTTTAGGAACCTCAAGCGCTCCAATAATTGAGGTGTTTTATCTCCGTTATGCGCGCCGTGAAAGTTCTCTGTACTTTTTTTAGGTTTGGCAATTTCACCTGCCTTGAAAGGTGCTGTTAGTTGCAGCAATATTCCAGCCTAGATAGAACAAGTGACCCGAAAGGAGTGTCATCATGGGCTTGGCCTCCCTAGTTTTGAAGGTTCTCATTATCCATCCTGTCATTTTTCTAGCAGATGCGATTGATTTCATGTTATGGTCCTTGAAAGGGGAGATCCTCGACATGATCACTCCCAGGTCTTTGGGCGTTGGTGTTTTTGCTCTATTTTGTGGCCCGAATTTGTTTTGTAATCTGATGAAGATTTTTAAATTTCCTCATGTTTACCATATCTGAGTAATTGAAATTTCTCATCGTTGAACTTCATATGCACATACAACGGACCTAGTGTCTAATCGACATGTGCCTAGGACAAAATGGTAAGTAAACAGTAGGTGAGGGCCTAGTGTTACGAATTGAACGTAATTTTAAGCACGCAAGACATTGCACCCGTGGGGGAATCGAGCAATGGGTACATATGTAGTACTTACGTGGGTAATAGGACTCGCTTACATAAACAACACACACACACACACACACACACACACACGAACAAGTGGTCAGGCACTTGTAAAAACGTATCACAAGCAAACCACCATACACAGGATTTCACATTTGTAAACTGACCTGATCCCCCTTTCCCTCCCTCCTTCAAAATACTACTCCCCCTCCCTCTCTCTCTCCCCCTCCTTCTCCCTTTTACCTACTCTACCTATGTCTCTCTCCCCTGCTTCCCCTCTCTCCCCCCTTAACTCTCTCCCCCTCTAATATCTCTCCCCCTCTCATTATCCTCCCCTCCCCTTTTTCCCATCTCTCTCTCCCTTCCCTCTCTCCCCTCTCTTCACCCTCCTTTCCCCCTTTTCTCCCCCTCTTTCCCCCCTTTGCCCCCCTCTTTGCCTCCCCCTCTCTCCCCCCCCCCCCTTTTCCCCTTCTCATTCCCCTCCCCCTACCTTTCCCTTCTTCTCTCTCTCTTTACTCTTTTCTTTTCTAAAAAAAAGAAAAAAGGGGGAAAAAAGGGGAAAAAAAAGGAAAAAAAAAAAAAAAAATGGTGGGGAGTGGAAAGGAACAAGGGATCAGATGAGAAGGGTTTGGTAGGGAGGAGTGGGTGGAGGAGCGGGAAAAGGAAAAAAAGTGGGAGAGAAAATTGAGCTTTCTGAAAAAAAGGAGACAGATCTTGTGAAATTGGGAAAAGGGTTTGGGGAAGGCGAAGAAGAAATTTTGGGGCACAAGTCGAAACGCAGTTGCCAGGATTGGGTTGTAAAGATGGGGGCAAAAAGGTGAAGTGAGTTACAGGGGCATTGACTAGAGAGCACAGCTATAAGTGAGAGGCCCAACAGGAAAGGGAAAATTGAATTATGCAAGGTCTATCAGCCTGCCAAAAGGGTGAAAGGGGGGAGGACTGGGGGGAGATGGAGAGGGTAAAAGGGCAACTGCAAGGCACAACCAGTACCAGAGCTGCTGGAAAAAACAAGGGAGAAAAAGACCATGTACAGAAAGGGAAACCCGGGGCACAGAGGGGGAAAAGGCCCAAAGGGAGGGGAAAGGGGGGAAAATCAGTGTTTTTCCTTTGGGGTTCAGGGGGAGAGAGGAAAAGGGGCACAAACTGAAAGACGGGGGAGGCCCCAAAGAAAGGAGATTGAGAACAAACACAGAAATAGGTGAAAAAAGCATGGATAGATTGTAAATTTTTTAGAGAAGGGGGGAAAAAAAAAACAAAAAACCGAAAAAAAAAACAAAAGCTGGGTTTTCAGGACGAAAAAAGTGCGGAACCCGGTCCTCCAAAAGAGAAAACCCTTTTGGTTTGAAGTAAATCGCAGATTTCAAAAGGGGTTCCAAAACAGAGACAGGGAAAACAAACGAATGACAAACAGCTGAGGGGGAAGGGCAAAAGAGAGAAAGGAACCCAGGAAAAAGGGGGCAAGGACAGAAACCCCGCAGAGGTTTACTCAGAGCAGGACAGAAACAGCAAGGGCAAGCCACACAGACCATCCCCAAACCCCCCAACCTCTCACACATCGAAACAAAAACTACAAACCCTACTCACAGCTTTCCCCCCCAACACCACCCAAAAATAAAATCCCCAGTTAAATACCAGGTCTTTCCCCCCCTCCCCAGGCCCCCCAAAAACCCCAGTGTTGGAGAGGGAAATGAAGGTATGGTACACAAACGCTGATGGATAAAATAATGGGAAGGGGGAAATGGCCGAAAGAGGGGCCCAAAAAAGGGAAAACAAACCCTTCGACATTGCTTTTCAAAAGGGAAAACCAAAACTTTTAAAAGGTTTTAAATAACAATGCCAACTTTCCAAAGGGATAACCAGATCCGATGGGAAAAGGGAGAGGGGGGAAAAAAGGGGGGGAAAGGGGTGGCCTGGGATCAAAACCGATGGAATTTTTTAAAGAGTTGGGGGAGAGGGGACAGCGGAGAAGCAAGCGATTTCAATTTTGCGGAACGCTTCCCTCTGGGGGTTCCCCAAAATGGTAATTGCAGTGAAAGGGATAACCCAACCCCAAAAAAGCAGGGGGCCAAAAGGGAAGAGTAAAGGGTGGGAGAAATAGAGCAATTTGGTTTTACACATTGGCTGCAAGTGGCCCCGAAAAAAGCTCATGCATGCGGGCAAAGCTCCCCGATCCCTGGGGGGACTTTAACCACAAGGGGAAAATTTATTGGGGGGAACTTGGGGGCACGTGGGGGGTGATACATGGAAAGGGGTAAGATGGGGGTGGGGGAAAAGGGCGGGGGAAAAATTCATGCAACCCAAAATGTAAGGGACCACTACAAAAAATGGGGAGGAGAGGATTTTTTAAAGCAAGATGGCCTGGAAAAACCCTTTTTTTTTGGAAAAATTAAAAGGAAAATATTTGGGGCAAAAACATTTGGAAAGACCCGGGGGGAAGTGTTTTTTGGGGGTTTTTTTGCTTTGAAAACAAAGTTTAAAGCTAAAAAGTGGAAGAGGAAAGGCCAAAAAAAAAAAGGGCCAAAGGTTAATTTAAGCCAAAATACAAAAAAGGGGTTTTCACGGGGGAAGGGGACCCTTTTTAAAAAGGGGTTTAGGGGGGTCCCAGGGGGAATTGGCGGGGGGCAGTTTTTTTAAAAAGATGATGGAATATGTAACCCAAAAGTTTTTGCAAGGAGGCTGAGGGAAAAGGGTTTTTTTCCCAAAAATTAACAGGAATAATGAAAAAGCCCGGAAAGAGCCCATGGTTTTTACCCAAAGGGTTTAGGGAGGCAAAAAAAAAAAATGTGTAGGGAATGGAAAAGTTTTTGAAGGCAAAGGAACCCCCGGGGAATAAAGGGGAGCAGTTTTTCGAGCCCGGGAAAAGAATATGCAAAAAAGATAAGAAGGGGAGGCCCAATGACAATAAAGAAAAAAGAAAAAGCAGCGGAAAAACCCAAAAATTTAACCCCAAAAAATTTTTTACAGCCCCCATCAAAGGGGGGAAAAAAAAAGTCAAGGGAAAACCGGTAATTAAAGGTAAGGGGGGAAAGGGGGGAGAGGAAAAAACAAAGAAATGACTGTGAAGTATGGAGGAAAAATCAACAAGAGATTTAAAGAAGTGTTCACAGGGGGGACAGAAGGGGGCCCCCCGAAAGACGGAAGGGGGGGTACACCAATTGCTGGAAAAAGTATACACAAACCCAAGGGAAAAAGTTTAAGAGGCTTCTGAGTGAGTAGCTACCTTAAAAAGGCCAAAGGGGGCCCGGAAAAAAATCTTCCCCTGGGGCCCCGAAGAGAGGGAAGCGAGGGGTTTTGGTTTACCCCCAACAACAATATTCAAAAAAAACTATCGAAACAGGGGGATTGTTGAGGCAGGGGGGGCAGCCAAAAGTAGTCCCCAAACTTTTTAAAAAAAAAAGCAGACATGAAGCAATAACTACAGACCAGTTTTCATGACATGTAAGCATGCAAAGTCATGGAGAAGATTATCGGGAAAGAGGTTTGGGGGAAAACCTGGGAAAGGGAATAAATTTATGGGAAAAATTTGCCAACATTGTTTCTTTGGGCCCGGAAAAACCGTGTCACAAAAGTTTCTGGTGTTTTATGACATGGTGCACATAAGAAAAGAGAGAGAGGGGGGGGTTTGGTTGCATTTTCTTTTGGGCTGCAAAAAAGGCTTTGACACAAATTCCAAACAAGAGATTAGGCAAAAACTGGAGGGCCCAAACAGGGGTAACCCAAGGGAAAGGGACTTTCAATGGACCAGGGAAAAACTTTCAGGAAGACAGCAGCGAGTTTATGGTACGTGGGTGGTGTCCAGAGTGGGGACCTTGACCACGGGGGGCCCCCAGGGGGTCAATCCTAGGGGCGTGCGTTTCGGTATTTGTGAATGACATGACAGAAGGAATTGACTCCCCCAAATGTCCCTGTTTGCGTTAACGTGAAATTGATGAGAAAAATTAAATTTAAACGAAAACCAGCAGAACTACAAAGGGATCTGGACAGGTGCAGACCTGGGCCCGCAATTGGTTTCCGGGGTTTTAACCCCCCAATTTGTAAAGGGCCTGAAAATTGGGGGAAAGGGGAAAAGGGGAACCCCCAGATTGGGGGGGTTAACACCAGGCACATCTGAATTTCAATTTAGCCCAAAAAAAATGCCCGGGCCGCATAAGGGCACCTAGCGAACCTCAGAACAGCATTTTGACTTCTTAATAAGGAATCGTTCAGGCCCCCGTTTTAAAAGTGTACATTTGGCCCTTTTTTGGAGTTTGCGGCACCCCCTTTTGGGAAACCCCCAACCCAGCCCCAAAAACGGTTTAAAAAAATAAGAAAGTGCAAAGGTTTGAACAAACTAGTCCCCACAAAAGGGGTTTGTCCTACGAGGGAGGGTTAAGGGAAAACGGAAACCCGACGACACTGGGGGACAGGAGAGATTTTGGGGGAATCATAATTTCGTACAAAATACTGAGAGGAAAAAAACAAGGGGACAAAGACCGGATGTTCCAAAATGGGACAAAAGCAACAAGGGGACCAGTTGGAAAATTGAAGACACAGATTAATCCAGGGGGTTTGGGGGTATTTGTTTTAGGGGCCAAAAGAGAAACAGGAAGTGGAATATTTGGGGGAAACAAAAGTGTGGAGGCGGTCCATAATAGCTTTAAAACAGGGTATGATAAAGCTCACGGTTAAATGAGAGTTTACCTAGTAGCGACCATGGAAAAAGGCGGGGCCAGGGCTAGGAAATTGACCCTTACAATCCCCAACTTTTTGGGGGTACAAAAGGTAGGGGAGAAAACCCCCACACAAGTATGTACGTTTTAGGAAATCTGTAAACCCGTGTACGATAGGGGCCCCAAATTTGGGGTATGCCCGGGACCAGTTTGGAAACCCCCACCCAGCCAAAAAACTGAAAAAAACTAAGAAAGTTTCAAAAGGTTTGCAAACAAAACAATCCCAGGCTAAGGGGTATGTCCTTCGAGGAGAAAGGGTTTGGGGAAAAAGACCCGACGGGGACTGGAGGGCAGGAGAGATTTGTGTGGACATGATAACGAAAATAAAATTTCTGAGAGGAAAATTTACAAAGGGGAACAAAGGCATTTATGTTCCCCAATGGGAAAAGCAAACAAGGGGACAAATTTTGGGAAACTGGGGAAAAAACGATGAATCACAGGGATGTTAGAAGTAATTTCTTCAGTCACAGGGGTAGTCAGGAAGTGGGGGAGTTTGGGGGGCGAAGTAGTGCCCTTTCCCCCCCTCGGCCCACCCAGAAGTCGGTGTATTTGAGCTCTGCCAATTTCGCTTTTAAAAAGGGGGGCCCAGGGGGAAAAGATGTTGGAAAAAAGGCCCCGTGGAAACCTAAAATGCAACGTTTTTAAAAACCCCCGGAAGGGAAGCATCAGGTCCAAATTTTAGAGGGAAAAAAAAGTATTTTTTAGTTCATGTGTATAGTGGGCCCGGCTCACAATAACGATTTTTTATGGGGGTGCTGTTTAGGAAATGATTTGTGACTAGCAGTTTAACTTTGTTCCCGTGAAAGGGGGAAAAAAGAAAGATCAAAGGGTTAACCAAAACTCAGAGAGCAGAAAAATTAAGGAAAAAGAAAAAGGGTTACTGTAAAACCACAGGGGGAATATAAGATATAAAAAAAGTGGGGAAAAAAGGGAGTGTGGGAAAAAAAGGCCCACAGGGTTTTACCACAAAAGTGGGGGCCGGTTTTAAAAATGAAGGGTTGTTTCTCTTTCCATTTAAGAAAAAAAGTGAATGGCGAGGTTTTGATGTTCAGTGATCTTGAATTGTGGATTACAGCAATCTGTCAGATACCCAATACATAGTGTATAATATATGGAATATATATAGGTTGACCACCACCAGAAAAAATTATTGCCAGAGGCGACAGAGAAATGTAAACTATCATACAGGTGTTATAACGAGGAAAAAGGATTTGAATAGACAGTGATATAGTGTAATGAATTGTGGATGAGAGTAATCCTTTTAAATCCCACGTGCTAGTGTAAGCTATGGTGTAATTATATGGGAACAAACTGCGCAAGTTTACGCACACCCCACTGATCCCCTCACCTCTTCCCCCGCGGACCCCCTCCTCGTACCCCAACCAGCAGGGATGGTTCCCCTTCCCTGCTGACACCCATACCACGGACCCACCTCATCACCAAACAAGCAAAAATGGAGACGTAGGATCAAACTGGATGAGTATTAAGCCATAGTAGAAGTAATAAAATAAGAGATAGTGGATCGATGTGCAGGGAAACAGTGAACATGCAGCGATTAGATAGTGGAAAAGGATAAACCACCACCAATCCTCTCACCACTCTCCCCCTCCATCACCCCAACCGTGGGGATGGTCCCCACCCCTCCTGGCACCCATACCCCTGACCACCGACCTACCCTTCATCACCAAAACCCAGCCACCACCATACATATAACTGCTCAGTATAAGATAAACAGCAGTGATCATGACAGAAATAAGATGCATGTGGGATGTATGATATATGATGTCATACATCATAAAAGTTTTTTTTAATGTGTAATAAGTCCCCATACTAATTACATCCCACATACCATTGTTATGTTGTTGTCCCTTATTACTTTGATACTAAGGTTCTCACTATATGTTCTAGTGTGGGGTAGCTTTTACATAAAGGCCTTATATGTCTAGGGTAATACATACATGGTTGATCTCCTCTCTCTGAAATCCTTTCACCAGCCCTCTTCACAGGTTATTTAAACTACTACTATAAAAATATAACTGTATTCTATATATGTACAGAATATACAATTACAGCACTCACATAGTTCAAAACATAACCTGCACACCCCTTAGCTGTTCTCCTAGGACAATCCACATGGTGCATCTCAACAATTTGCCCTTCTCTCTTCTTGACTAAACTTTGGGCTAACCAGTGGTTTTGACACGCTTTAGTCACCCTGGGTATGGTGGCCACAACTTAAGTTATAAAAACTCACCCCTGGAGCACACATAATGCCCCCCCAAAAAAATAGAAGAAGGACCGATAGGTCCTGCCAGCTTGAAGTCCACCAAGAGAGAGAGGGAGGGAGAGCCTAGCTAAGCTTCTCCCACACACCACCAAACAACAAAAGACTGTTGCCAAGCACAATTCTCTATTTACCACAATTCTACCATACCATATTTTACTGTTACAAAAAGAAATACAACTTTATAAACTACTTATTTAAATTGTGTGTGTGTGTGCCTATAGTATAACCTATTATATTGAGAAAAACAAGCTTGACTCAGCTGCCTTATAGCCATAAGAGGGATCTGCCCTTTTGACATTTAGAGCTGAGTCCCCATTAATTCAATATAATTAGGTATTCCAGAGTAACTATTACAGATACATAAATACATGTTGGGTCCTATAGCCCCATAACATCCATGCATTGACCACATAACACCACACATGAGTGCAGAGCTGAAAGGTAAAGTGAAGCCCAGGATAAGATGAATAGCAGTGATCATGACAGGAATCAGATGCTGTAGGATGTATGATATATGATGTTATACAACATAAAAGTTTTTAATGTGTAATAAGTCTCCATACTAATTACATCCCACATACCCATGCATTGACCTATAACACCCACACCTGAGTGCAGAGCTGAGAGGTAAAGTGAAGATCAGGTTCTTGTGGTACCCAGTTGTAAATAGAAAAAGTGTTATGCTTAGATTCCACTCACATGACAGGAAAAAAGACTTAATTATTGCATCTATTAAAGTAAAGAAAGAGGTATACATAAACGAGTGTCTTACCAAAAAACGTCAGAACCTCCTGTATAGAGTCAGAAAACTAAAGCGAGAGAATAATGACACAATACACCAATGCTTCACACGGGATGGGAAAATTCTAGTTAGGAAAACAAATGTAGGTCAACTGTACACAATCACGAACGAGAATGATCTATCACGATTTCTCAGGGATACTAATCTTACAGAGAATAACTAAACAATGTCCAACTTAAAAGCCTACGTAGTGTAGTGTATGTTTTGCTCCATTATTGTTCAAATTTCATTGTACAATCTCTTAGTAATTAAATATTCAACTACCTCATTTTGTAATTTTACTAGTAAGCATAAATCACCTTATGTGATTTTCTTATTTACATTGTTCGCTTGAACA
>NW_026467085.1:0-13536 GCF_026875155.1 Cherax quadricarinatus
TGAGAAAGAAGGTGGGAACTCACAAGAAACGATCAAGAGGAAATGTGAGGAGCTCAACACGAGATTTAGGAAGTATTTACAGTAGAGACAGGAAGGACTTTTGGGGGGACAGACCAAAATGGGGCACCAACAAGGAATACACCAACAAGTGTTGGACGACATACATACAGATGAGGAGGAGGTGAAGAAACTGCTAAGGGACATCGATACCTCAAAGGCAATGGGACCGGACAACATTCTCCATGGGTCCTTAGAGAGGGAGCAGATATGTTGTGCGTACCACTTACCACAATCTTCAACACATCCCTGGAAACTGGGCAACTACCTGAGGTATGGAAGACAGCAAATGTAGTTCCCATTTTCAAAAAAGGAGACAGAAAAGAGGCACTAAACTATAGACCTGTGTCATTGACGTGTATAGTATGCAAAATTATGGAGAAGATTATCAGAGAGAGTGGTGGAGCACCTGGAACGGAACAGGAGTATAAATGCCAACCAGCACGGATTCACGGAAGGCAAATCTGTGTCACAACCTTCTGGAGTTTTATGATAAAATAACAGAAGTAACAAGAGAGAGAGGGGTGGGTTGATTGCATCTTCTTGGACTGCAAGAAGGCCTTTGACACAGTTCCTCACAAGAGATTAGTGCAGAAGCTAGAGCATCAGGCGCATATAACAGGAAGGGCACTGCAATGGATCAGAGAATACCTGACAGGGAGGCAAACAACGAGTCATGGTACGTAATGATGTATCACAGTGGGCACCTGTGACGAGCGGGGTCCCACAGGGGTCGGTCCTAGGACCAGTGCTATTTTTGGTATATGTGAACGACATGACGGAAGGGTTAGACTCAGAAGTGTCCCTGTTTGCAGATGATGTGAAGTTAATGAGTGAGAATTAAATCTGATGAGGACAGGCAGGACTTCAAAGAGACCTGGACAGACTGGACACCTGGTCCAGCAAATGGCTTCTCGAATTTAATCCTGCCAAATGCAAAGTCATGAAGATAGGGGAAGGCACAGAAGACCACAGACAGAGTATAGGCTAGGTGGCCAAAGACTGCAAACCTCACTCAAGGAGAAAGATCTTGGGGTGAGTATAACACCGAGCATGTCTCCGGAAGCACACATCAATCAGATAACTGCTGCAGCATATGGGCGCCTGGCAAACCTGAGAACAGCATTCCGACACCTTAGTAAGGAATCATTCAAGACACTGTACACCGTGTATGTCAGGCCCATACTGGAGTATGCAGCACCTGTTTGGAACCCGCACTTGATAAAGCACGTCAAGAAACTAGAGAAAGTACAAAGGTTTGCAACAAGGTTAGTTCCAGAGCTAAGGGAATGTCCTATGAAGAACGATTAAGGGAAATCGCCTGACGACACTGGGAGGACAGGAGGGTCAGGGGAGACATGATAACGACATATAAAATACTGCGTGGAATAGACAAGGTGGACAAGGACAGGATGTTCCAGGGAGGGGACACAGAAACAAGAGGCCACAATTGGAAGTTGAAGACACAAACGAGTCAGAGAGATAGTAGGAAGTATTTCTTCAGTCATAGAGTTGTAAGGCAGTGGAATAGCCTAGAAAATGACGTAGTGGAGGCAGGAACCATACACAGTTTTAAGACGAGGTTTGATAAAGCTCATGGAGCGGGGAGAGAGAGGGTCTAGTAGCAACCGGTGAAGAGGCGGGGCCAGGAGCTAGGACTCGACCCCTGCAACCACAAATAGGTGAGTACAAATAGGTGAGTACATGCATGCATGCACATACAACAGGCCTAGTGTCTAATCGACATGTGCCTAGGACCAAATGGTAACTAACTAACTAACACACACACACACTGTGCGTCAGAGTGGGCGCCTGTGACGAGCGGGGTTCCACAGGGGTAAGTACAAGGATCGGTGCTGTTTTTGGTATTTGTGAACGACATGACAGAAGGAATAGACTCCCAAGTGTCCTTGTTTGCAGATGATGTGAAGTTGATGAGAAGAATTCAGTCGGATTGGGACCAGGCAGAACTACAAAGGGATATGAACAGGTTGCAGGCCTGGCCCAGCCACTGGCTCCTGGCGTTCAACCCAAGAAGTCATGAAGACTGGGAAAGGACAAAAGACCGCAGACGGAGTTATACTCACCTTGGGTGGAGTATAACATCGGGCACATCTCCTGAGGCGCCACATCACCAAATAACTGCGTCAGCTTACGGGCGCGTAGCAAACTTAAGAACAGCATTCCGACATCCTAATAAGGAATCGTTCAGGACCCTGTACACTGTATAGGTTAGGCCCACATTGGAATATGCAGCACCAGTTTGGAACCTACACGTAGCCATGCACGTAAGGAGACTAGATAAAGTGCAAAAGTTTGCAACAAGACTAGTCCCGGAGGTTTAGACAAATCGACCTGACGACACAGTTGTCAACTAGTAAAGTGTATCTCATGACTTCATTCAAAAAGAACTAAGCAGGTTAAACCCAACTAAGAGCACAGGGCCCTGATAACATCCCGTCTAATTTTCTAAAAGATGGTGCTTCTGAACTGTCAATCCCTATTGCTCACATAATAAATCTATCACCACTAATACCGTACCGGAGGGGTTCAAGGAGGCCAGAGTTACTCCTATCTTCAAGAAAAATAATAGGTCTGATGTAAGCAACTATGACCTGTTATTTATACTCAGTATAATTTTCTAAAATTCTGGAGAGGGCTGTGTATTCTCAAGCAGTTAAGTACCTTAATGACAACAGCATTCTCCATAGCAAATCAATCGGCTTAGAAATCCTACTCAACCGATACCCCCCTTATTAATCTGATGGATTACCTGAGAACTGAAATGTAAAAAGGGGAAACCCTCATAGGTATGGTAACCTTAGACCTGCAAAAGGCCTTCAAATACTGTCAACCACAATACATTATGTAAGAAACTTCAAGCTATCGGTATAGGTTCTGTAGACGGGTTTAAGTCCTACCTTAGCAACAGGAGACAAATAGCCCAAAATCAACAAACGGAATCAGAACCCCCCTGCCGATAACAAGTGGAGTTCCCCAAGGTAGTATTCTGGGTCCCTTACTATTCTTATGTTATGTCAATAATATGCCTATCAGTGTCAAGTGCAAACTCCTACTGTATGCAGATGACAGTGCTCTGTTAGTGACGGGTTTAAAGACCCACAAGATATTGCTAATGTTTTAACACTGGAACTGGAGTCCTGCAGCAAATGGTTAGTAGACAACAAACTATCATTACACCTAGGGAAAAACTGAAGCCATTCTTTTTTGGAACGAAACAAAACTGAGAAGGGTAAATAATTTTAATGTTCAGTGTAATGGGGAGTCCATCACTTTGGTTTCATTAGTAAAATATCTGGGAATCCCCTTTAAACCCATGCATGTCAGGAGAATTGATAGGGAACAGTTTTAGTAAAGAAAGCGAATGCAAGACTGAAGTTCCTGTATAGACAAGCACAGTGTCTACATACTGAGGCTCGCAGGACCCTATGTCTAGCCTTATACAATGCCAAAATGGATTACGCTTGCTCTTCATGGTACTCTGCCTTGAAAAAAAAAACTGAAAGATAGACTCCCAAATCACCCAGAACAAAATCGTAAGATTCATCCGGGGGCTGGGACCAAGAGAACATGTAGGCCAGGATGAATTACAGCAGTGGATATGCTGAATGTTGAAGACAGAGTAAAACAACTGAAGCTAAATAATGTTTATAAATTGCTCACGAACAGTTCCAGAATATTTTGCTGTCAATTTTGTCAAGGTTGGGAACCAAAGCAATCATAGTACTAGGGGGAAAGAGCACAACTTTGTAGTACCCACAGTCAGTGGCCCAGGCGTCAAAACACCTTTATTGTACAGCAATAAAGGAATGGAACAGACTCCCCGCACATGCCAAAGCCAGTGATAGCATGAACCAGTTCAAGAAGACTGCCAAAAAGTGTCTGATGAATGAAGCTACAAAAAAGGGGGGGGAATGATTTTCTTTTTTTTTAGCTGAAATACGTGTAAATTTTACTTTATCCCTAGTAATGACCCTGTATTGTAGATAGTCTTAATGACCCTCGTGTAGTAGATAGTTTTTTTAGTATGATAATAAGATGTTATCTTCATTGTAGAATAATAAGAAAATATTATAACCTTTATAGTATAATAATAGGGTAAAAGGACCCCAATGGAAATAAGTCACTCTGTCTGACTTTTTTGGGTTATCCCAGGTTCTCTACACATATGCTGCTATGTATGATAATTCAAATTAACTGTATTTGTGTATACCTGAATAAATTTACTTACTTACTTACTTACACTGGAGGACAGGAGAGATAGGGGAGGATATGATAAGACATACAAAATACTGAGAGGAATCGACAAGGTGGACAGAGACAGGATGTTCAGAGATGGGACACAGCAACAAGGGGCCCACAGTTGGAAGTTGAAGACTCAGACGAGTCAAAAGGGGTTTAGGAAGTATTTCTTTAGTCACAGAGTTGGGAGGGGAAGTGGAAAAAGAAGAGGTGTGATAGAGCTCATGGAGCGGGACGAGTGACCGGCCAGCGAAGAGGCGGGGCCAGGAGCTGTGAATCGACCCCTGCAACCAAACTAGGTGAGTACAACTAGGTGAGTACACATACAGTCCATAGTTACTGAACACCCCGGTGAATATATCACAGATTTCTAATGCATTTGCTTTCCGTGGAGCCAAAGTGGTACAGTTTCATGCAATATATCGCAACTGTAGTCATGGAACAGCTTGCGTCTGAGTAATCCATCCTTCTAATAACTATTTCACTTCTTCACATATGGGTTTTCAGCACATTTTTTGGTTTGATTGAGTTTAGTAAGTTTTTAAATGTAAGATAAAAGGCGATAAAAAAAAAAAAAAAGGTCTGTCCCTGCGAACAGAAAATGGGGACCTATTACACCGGGGGGCTGCAGTGAAACAGTCATATCTCAACTGTTTTAACACGCCCTCAACAGTCACCCCTTTGACGTTATATAATAGTGCCATGATATTTGTGGCCCAAGAGGACAGACTGCTTTGAGGAGAAAGTATTTCGAAAGCCCAGAGCAGCCTGCAGAGGATGCGAAACCCACCCCAGAGCCGGACTCCTCTCCTACTTTCAGCTCCGGTCTACTCTTAAGGGTTCTCTCTGTTAATATTATATTAGACAAAGATATAAGAAAAGGATAAAAATAACAAGGGAAAAAAAATGCCGCGTCAGCGCTTGTTACGCAAGGCGCTGTCACCATGCCTGTTATAGATGACTGTAATTCCTTTTAGAAACATCGTACAAGGATAATAAAATTTTACCAGAGTGTAGCCAGAAAGTTCAGCTATTTTTTTTGGTAACAACTCAATTTTAATATTTTTTTTGATTTTTTTTTTTTTGCTCCGCGTGCCGGCTACCTGACACATCCCTTAAGGGTTCTCTCTCTGGTTTATCTTTCTCACGCGAGAGATCTCCCTCACGCGAGCGATCTCCCCCACGCGAGCGATCTCCCTCACGCGAGCGATCTCCCTCACGCGAGCGACTCCCTCACGCGAGCGATCTCCCTCACGCGAGCGATCTCCCTCACGCGAGCGATCTCCCTCACGCGAGCGATCTCCCTCACGCGAGCGATCTCCCTCACGCGAGCGATCTCCCTCACGCGAGCGATCTCCCTCACGCGAGCGATCTCCCTCACGCGAGCGATCTCCCTCACGCGACGATCTCCCTCACGCGAGCGATCTCCCTCACACGAGCGATCTCCCCCACGCGAGCGATCTCCCTCACGCGAGCGATCTCCCTTACGCGAGCGATCTCCCTCACCTTCGTCATAAACCCTCTTATAAATTAATATATTTGTGGGGAAGCGCTAAAACCGGTAAAGGTAATACAGTGCCTGGAGTGTTAGAAGGTAGGAAACCTTATCCAAGGAAAGATAACGGAAGCATCACTCCCTTTAATCAAGAGCCTTCCACCGGTACAAGGGCCCCCTACCCCATCCTTGAAGGAATAGGTGCGGAAAACTTCAGTAAATCAAGTACTTCCTCAAGACATATCATTAATCTTCTGAGTTTGTCTTTGTGGGTTAATTTTTGAGCACTTGCTACAAGTGTTACTACAAGCGACACAACTTTACGAGATAAACACTCAGAAGCAATTTAACTCCCCGAAGGAGTGAAAGTCGAAACCCATGACTAAAACAGTCCTAATAACCAGCAAGTCGTTAGGAAAAGAGAATAGCGAATGAAGCGATTTTATTTTTCATCGATATTAGCCCCACCTAACCTTCTTCCATAAAAAATAGCATTCCAATAGCAATACACAGATCATCCACTCGTAAGAGAGAGGATCTTACGACGACTCTTCGTCCGACTTGGATCATTTACAAAGTCACATTGTGACTGTTCCATCACAGTATTGTGCCTTATTGTTCTTTATTCTAATAGCGAGACAGCTTCGTCCTAACAAGGACTGGTTAGTGATTTGGGGTGTGTGGAGGTGTAGGGGAGGGGGGTGATAAGCGAAGCTTTGGGGGGGATTGAGAGGAGGGGATGATCTGTGTGGGTCATGCTTCTGTTAAGAGGCAAGGTTGTCCAGTCCTTAGTTGAACATAAAGAGGGTACTAGCGAACACATAATTTGCATAAATTAAGCACTGAGCCCTGCTAGGGATATCTTATTTTGACTGATTTTTTTGGTTTATTATTTAAGCATGTTTATTAACGGGTTTTTTTTTTTTCATTAGCTTTACTAGATTTTAAATTACAGTGCGTCCATTCAGAATATTTATCATCTTTTTATCTATTTTATTTTTTATTTTATCTTTATATCTTAAAAAAAAAGATGATCTATTTTTACCTTTGAGGATTTTTTCTTTATCGAGTATTTTATTTACCTCAATGCATATTTTTCACATTACTTTTCATCTTTACTATATATTGTAACCGCCTACCAACGAAAAAAAAACCTTTAACAAATGTTTTAACAAAAAAATCCATTCTCAAAAATGTCTTCGCCGACATTTCAGTACAGTGAGAGTTAACTTGGTCCCCTGGGGTACATTATGACAGTACTGCAATATAATTTGTACACCATAACGAGATCCGACGCACTCGTGACTTGACGCATGACGCTGCCAATCCTCCCTGTCCATGATTTCGTATCTGCCATGATTCAAAACGTTTCCTTAAAATTTTTACGTAGCTTTTAAAATTTACTGCACTGTGGACAACAATACGTTTTGGGTAAATGTTTAACATGACGACATTGCGTTAGCTGTATCAAGTTATTGTAAAACTAAGTTTTTCCTTGTGCGAAACGTCGCTGAAATTAGAGCCACACTGTTCACGTCACTTCATCCACCTACTAGCAATGCATTTTTGAAAAAAATTTAAAAAAAAAAAAAGGGAAAACCCCAAAGTGGTAGCACATCGGTCTGGAGTTTATGACACTAACCGCGGGTTCTATCCGCACCCGTGCTATAGTTTAATAGTAGTAATAGTACTACTACTAGTAGTAGTAGTAGTAATAATAGTAGCAGTAATAATAGTACTAGTAATAATAATAGTACTAGTAGTAATAGTTCTAGTAGCATTAATGGTAATAGTAGTAGTGTTAGTACTACTAGTAGTGCTAGTACTACTAGTAGTGCAGTACTACTAGTAGTGCTGGTACTACTAGTAGTGCTGGTACTACTAGTAGTGCTGGTACTACTAGTAGTATGTTCATGGTGAAGTACTAAACACTTAGGGGTCATACAGCGCCTGGGAAAATGTGAGGACGGGAGGTTCGTCCACAGAAGGAGAAGGCCAGTTCTTTGGATCATAAGCAGTTAAACAGCATTCAGGCCCCTTTCCCTCGAGAGGTTTGAGTTCCAAATAAATTACACAGAAGCTGACCAGCTAAACTGGTCTCTTGTACATGAAATTTTTAACATTTCGGGCCCTCTTTGTGTAATATAGAAAAATTTGATATAAAACTGAAAAAATGCGCTCACAAAGAAAGCTTATTGCTAGTCTATAATCTAGATAGGATAGGATGTTATGTACTAGCTTAGTGTCACATTGTAAATGGTAGACAAAAACGACAAGTTGACGTGTGTGGGAAAAGCATTATGTAAGGTCAGGACATTTATTAGAGGAATCGTTTCGCTAGGAGTGATTTCTTACGGAGTGCAGCACTAGGTATTACAATTCTTAAAAGGTTCCGCCTGTGCTCCGGGTTTCATCAGTCGAATACAAGAATAAATTTTACAATCCTGGAGGCAGTAGACGAAGTAAAGAGATAATCTAAGGTGGTGGGATTTTCTGGCAATCTCCCACCAAGGCTGGGGGACGGATTACCTCACACTACCCTCCACTTCGCCTACGTCCCCAGAATTGTAATTCTGTATTCAACTGATAAAGCCTGCAACGTAGGCGACAAGTTTCATCAGTTAAAAAATCTAGTGTTGCACATGTGTTCTACCTATCTACTTTAAGAACAGAATATAAGAATAGTAGGGCACTACACAAGGCCTACTGGCTCATGCTAGGCAGGTCGAACTCGTACCCAATCACACCCACTCCTACTATGAAAACAAACCCTAAGTTCTCGCTTCAATGACTACTTGGGTCTACGTTACCTGGGGTTGTGTGAATTGGGGTTCTAGATCCAGGCACCTCTTCTTAACTGCATATGACATTTCCACAAATTATCTACTTCGTGGCCCTGTCGTACCTACCCTTAAAGCTGTGCATAATGTCAGTGAGGCAGTGCTCCACTAACCATTTTAGTGCCCTACGTTCATTCAGGTAGTTTGCTACGTGATCTTCTTTGTGGTTCCTTTTACGTATTTCACCTCTGAACATTTTGTTGGCACGAATAAACTCTTAGAAAAAAAAAATGTTAAAGGCAATGCATGTGCATAAATAATATGCAATAATGCATATATAAAATAAACTATGATAATAAAGATCTTAGATGAACATAAAACCCACTAATTTAAACAAGTGAACAAGGTTAATTATGTTCATACCAAACTTCTACTACAGAGTAATGACTAACACCTAAGTTGTAGTTGTAGGTAAGTTCAAAGTAACGTTCTCTTTTTAAAGCGAGACTCAGGTCCCTTAATGAACCAAGTAATGGACGGGAGCTTTATTGGCAATATCAAAGGTAAATCTAGTTAAAAACTACGAAATGGTTCATTTACGATATAGTGGCGGAGAATATCGGGGAGTAGCGATACACACCGCTCAAGTACAGAATTCGCTCGCCCAGTACACAAGAGCTGCCCTTGTGATCTTTTCCATGGCGCTAACGAATGCCGTTCGTAGTAATAAAAAGATACTGGGCTCATACGGAGGATATATTAAAAGAAACCCACCTCGGCACAGCTGCCAATGACAGGGTCGGTCGACACGCGCCTTCCTGCCCTTACCACAACCTTACGTTCTCTTCCCACAAACCTTCACCTGCATTCTCTCCTCTGCATCTCTCCTCATGCTTGCCTTCTCTGTGTCTAAGCTGTGGTGAGTAAGTGCATGACAAGAGTGGCTTCAGACAAGTGACACTTACAGGTCTGGGATGGCTGGCAGGAGGATTTAGCTCTAATTATATCAAATATCATAAAAAAAAGGGTTGAAGCTTGGAGTGTGGGGTAGGATAAAAGTCTCCCCTTACTGCATATCCGTGAGGCTGGATCACTCATAAAATTAGAAAAACCATTGCCATAATATGCATCCCTGGCGTATTCGCATCTACTCTGCTTCCTATCATACATATACGTCAATTTTGGTGAGATGACTCGTGGGTAAAAATACAAAAATGCGTAATATGCAGCTGTCACCTCCTTGATCGTCGTGGACCTATGCACAGGCCATTACTCAGCCACCTTGTGTCGAGTCACGTGCATTGGTGGTGAGCTGCATTGCTCACCCCTTACCCCCATTCCTTCTCTCTCTTTCCTCCCCCTAAAAAGGGTTGGCAAAATGACCGGCCTAAGAGGGGAACTTTTAGAGGGGACCGATTTTTTCCCCTCCAATATGCAGTGTTGCAATACTGAGGGGCGTGGGCCCATGAGTCACTAAGGGCCCGCTTCTCCAGCAGCGACCCCCCCTGCCTTAGGTCCCAAAAAACAACTACCCTCTTTCTTACCGTCTTCTTATAACTACACCCTTTGCATTTTACTATGCCAGCATCTCGTCTGAAGCTGCTATCGATTTCCCTTAAATACACAGCTATCGTACACAAATAACCTGCACATAGGAGAGAGAAACTTAAAACTTGTAATGGTCCAAGTCGGGCCGAAACGTCCGGGCGTAAGCTTCTCTCTCCTATGTCCTGGTTTTTTGTGTATTGTTCCACTCGCGGTGTTTGTTCTGGTTTTTTGTGTATTGTTCCACTCGCGGTGTTGTGTCTTTTTTTTAAACTTCATAGCTACCATAATATAAATGGTACACAATACCGAGTAAGAAAATATGGCAACACTAGCAGTTTGTGGTAAGACACATATGCAACAGTTAGAAAACTTTATTCGAAACGTTTCGCCTACACAGTAGGCTTCTTTAGTTTGAATACAGAAAGTAGGCAGGAACAGTAGAGATGTGAAGACGATGTAATCAGTCCATCACCCTTGAAGTCGTAAATTGAGGTTTTTCAGTCCCTCAGCCTGGAGGGAGTTCAGTTCCATAGTCAGGAACTATCTGAAGATCAAGCGACAGTGCAGAGATTAATACTGTCGAAGGAGAGGTGCCAGAGTAAGTAGTAGTGTGAAATGTAGCCAGTGGAGTCATTCCCTCTCCCGATCCAAAACCCTTTTTCACTTGAAAACTTTCCAAGGGGTTTTCTGTACAAAGATGCCATGTGTTGCAGTGTCCCGACAGGATGAAAATCAAAAGGTATACAATTTCCGACCCGGTTTGTTAGGTAAGACACTATGCAACAGTTAGACAAAAATTTATTCCGAAACGTTTCGCCTCACAGTAGGCTTCTTCAGTCGAATTTCAGAAAGTAGGCAGGAACAGTAGAGATGTGAAGACGATGTAATCAGTCCATCAAACCCCTTGAAGTCGTAGAATTTGAGTTGTCAGTCCCTCAGCCTGGGGGCAGTTCAGTTCCATAGTCCGGAACTATCTGAAGATCAAGCGACAGGAATAAAGTTGTCTAACTGTTGCATATGTGTCTTACCTTCAACCTGTCGGGTATTGTTATACCATTTTTATGTTCTCTGTCAGACACTGCAACACATGCATCTTGGTTTCAGAAAACACCTTGGGGCAAACTTTTCAAGTGAAAAAAGGGTTGGAACTGAGAGGGACATGACCTCTCAGGCTACATTTCACAATACTACTACTATGACCTCTCCTTCGACAGTATTTAAGTCCCCTGCACTGTCCGCTTTTATCTTCAGAAGTCCTGACTATGGAACTGAAAATGCTCAGCTGAGGGATGACAACCTCAATTCTCGTTCAAGGGTGATGGCTGTTACAAACGTCTTCAATCTTTTGTTCCGCCTACTTTCTGTATTCGACTGAAGAAGCCTATGTGTAGGCGAAACGGGTTTCGGAATAAAGTTGTCTAACTGTTGCATATGTGGGCTTTACTAACAACCTGTCGGGATGTATACCATTTTGTTGTTTCAACACTTAGCAGTACTGACGGACTGATTAATCTGACAACCTCTTCGCTTGTCTAATTCGTCTCTGTATTAGACTGATGAAGCCTGGCAGCGTAGGGAAACGTTTCGTCAATAATATACTGGTGGCTGCACACATGTCTTACAAGCATGTTTCATACCATATATTACGGAATGGTTTAAACCTTGGTAATAAATCCGACAAAATTGGTTTAAGAAAGACACGTAGCAAACACTATAACATATTTATTAGAAAACGTTTCGGTCTGGGACCTTGATCACTTTAACATACAGAGGAGAAAGACATTATTTATAGGCGGATGGAGAAAGTGACGCACGTGACCTAGGGAAAGTCATAAGAACATAAGAATGGGAGGGAACCTGTAGAAGCCTACTGGCTCATGCGAGGAGGTTTTTTATCAAACACCTCTTTCCTATGATGAGGACGGGAGACGATGAAATTCCATGTGAATCCTGTGTTGTGGGTTTGGGGTTGCTTAAGTATCATGTATGCCAATGTTTTAAATTTTGTAGTTTCCAGTGTTTCGTTCTATAGTGTCGGTGACGGCGATTAGAGAGGCTTTAGGCAACGTCGGTCTAGGCTGTTTCGGTGAGGGAAAGAGTTGTGCCCCATCCAGTTCATCCCAAAAGCCCGTGGAGTCTCTGTGGAGTACACAGGCGTTCCTTACATCGTCTCTGTTAGAGGCATTCGATGCTCATTCAGGCGGGCTGGCTCGCCTACATATTTATTGGGACAGAACCACAGGGGTAGTGTAACGCCTGCGTAGAAGTTAGAGGTGTGGGCTGCGTTTCGTAGTGAGGTCTTTGATAGATGATGTGTTTAAGTGGAAAACGTTGGGTGTTACTCAAGCAAGTGCCCGGCGAGTTATTTTCGTGGCAACATCGCCACATGGGAGTACTATGAAACTGTTTAGGGGGCTGTTCCATGGGCGGTTTGTTGAGGATAGCTTGTGCTTGAGTCTGCAATCTCGGGTGAAGAAAGATGGGAACTGGAAAACGTTAAAGGCTTGTGTTATGAAGTGCATTCTTCTTCTAGAAAACAAAGGGGTGGAGTGCGAAGAGCTCTCAAGAAGAAGCCCAAGAGGACTCCTCTCTTAGTGCGGGTTCTTGGGGTTATACCTCTTCTGACACTGCAAAACACTATGGACATGACTCAAGAAATCTAATGACACGATTTCAAACAAACCATACCCCGGCCGGGTTGAAACCCCCGGGGCTAGAGTCTCAAAATCCAGCCCGTCGGGGTTTAATCCCGGCCGGGGGTATGGGTTTTCATAGGACAAGCATACAGAGAAAACCTTTCTCTCCTATCAAAACTAATAGTCTTCGGAACCCACAATCTTCCCAGAAGAAATGTCTTGCTGGATGGTGGTACCCCGGTCCCCTCATCGAAACTGACCACATCTGACACCTTTCTCTCCTGCTGTTTACGCCCACCTTAGAGAAATCTGATGATTGGAATGCTCAGGAGGAGGCCTCTTACGTGCCCCTCAGATTCGTGCTTTATTTTTACTCTGACAGAAGGCTGCAGAAAATATACTCAGCCAAGTTACCATAGTGTATTGCAGTGTCAGACAAGATGGTATAAACCTTTATAATAAATACCGACAAGTTTGGTTTTTGAAAGACACTAACAATCTGGTGGATATGGTAACCAAGAACCAACCTTTTTGGAGACTCCGAGTTTCAAAAGGGGTTTGTCCAAGGAATTATCACGCTGCAGCTACTGAGCCTTCAAGACGGGCATTCCAGAAGATACACCAAGCACTCAGGAACTTGGCCAAAAAACGTGATATCGTCATTACAAACCGCTGACAAAGGGTGGTGGGTGTTATTCAACACTGTCGACTAAAACAATAAAGTCTTAAATCTTCTCAACGATGCCAACAACCCCCT
>NW_026467086.1:0-12222 GCF_026875155.1 Cherax quadricarinatus
TTCAATTACTCAGATTGGTAAACATAGGAAATTAAATCTTCATCAGAGTACAAAACAAATTCTGGCCACAAAATAGAGCGAAACAACCAACATCAAAGACCTGGAGTGATTATGTCGGAGGATCTCACCTTCAAGGACCTAACATTGTATCAATCGCATCTGCTAGAAAAATGACAGGATGGATAATGGAACCTTCAAAACTAGGGAGGCCAAGCCCATGATGACACTCTTCAGGTCACTTGTTCTATCTAGGCTGGAATATTGCTGCACTCTAACAGCACCTTTCAAGGCAGGTGAAATTACCGACCTAGAAAATGTACAGAGAACTTTCACGGCGCGCATAACGGAGATAAAACACCTCAATTACTGGGAGCGCTTGAGGTTTCTAAACCTGTATTCCCTGGAACGCAGGAGGGAGAGATACATGATTATATACACCTGGAAAATCCTAGAGGGACTAGTACCGAACTTGCACACGAAAATCACTCACTACGAAAGCAAAAGACTTGGCAGACGATGCACCATCCCCCCAATGAAAAGCAGGGGTGTCACTAGCACGTTAAGAGACCATACAATAAGTGTCAGGGGCCCGAGACTGTTCAACTGCCTCCCAGCACACATAAGGGGATTACCAACAGACCCCTGGCAGTCTTCAAGCTGGCACTGGGACAAGCAACCTAAGTCAGTTCCTGATCAGCCGGGCTGTGGCTCGTACGTTGGTTTGCGTGCAGCCAGCAGCAACAGCCTGGTTGATCAGGCGCTGATCCACCAGGAGGCCTGGTCACAGACCGGGCCGCGGGGGCGTTGACCCCCGAAACTCTCTCCAGGTAAACTCCAGGTAAACTACACAGCAGAACAATCAAAGGCACTTCTCAGAGCCAACAACAACATAACTATCTTTAACTACAATATCAGATCTTTAAGCAAGCATTATGATGACCTCCTAGCATTACTAAATTCCTTGCATGCCAATATGTCCATCATTACACTAACTGAAACCTGGCTAAAGCCTGAGTAGTACAGAGTCTATGCCATTCCTGGTTACACAGCCATACACAACTGTAGGCCAGACCAACAAGGGGGTGGCACAGCCATATACTACTCAGACCAACTAGAATGTATCACTAATACTTGCACAAGGGATGAACATGGGGAATATATAATAGCTAAATTCAAATCCAAATACCTACAAAAACCTCTCACAGTGATAAACATCTACAGAATTCCATAATCAAACATTAGCCAATTTAGTCAAAACATAGGAAGTATGATAACTGATGCATGCATGAACAAAGATCACTTACTACTCTCAGGTGACTTCAATATAAATCTCCTGCAAGACCAGGACCCACACGTTACTGAATTCACAAACACAATGAGTAACTGCATGTTGCTACCAACAGTAACAAAACCTACAAGAGTTACAGAGACTAGTGTTTCCCTACTTGACCACATCTGGACCAACACCATATGGATGAACATGGGGAATATATAATAGCTAAATTCAAATCCAAATACCTACAAAAACCTCTCACAGTGATAAACATCTACAGAATTCCATAATCAAACATTAGCCAATTTAGTCAAAACATAGGAAGTATGATAACTGATGCACGCATGAACAAAGATCACTTACTACTCTCAGGTGACTTCAATATAAATCTCCTGCAAGACCAGGACCCACACGTTACTGAATTCACAAACACAATGAGTAACTGCATGTTGCTACCAACAGTAACAAAACCTACAAGAGTTACAGAGACTAGTGTTTCCCTACTTGACCACATCTGGACCAACACCATATCCCCTTTAAAATCAGGCATAATTACAGATAATACCACAGACCACTACCCTACTTTCCTCATAACAACTCTTGGAAACAATACCCCAAGACACTACTAAAGTCACCTTCAGACTTCACAATGAGGCAGCCATTAATAACTTCACAACAGCAGTAACAAACATTGACTGGCACACTGAGCTAGAAATCTATACAGATATTGACGAATGTTTTAATAATTTTCTAAAAAAGACCCAATCCTTTATAACAAGCACTGCCCTAAAAAAACTAAACAGATGACAGCTAAGAGACTGAACAGTCCCTGGCTAACACCAGCATTCTCAAATCCATAAATACAAAACACCAATATGAAAGACAGTACAGAATGGGTCACATAACCAGAGACCAAACAAAACGTTATCGTCAATCCTAACCAGCCTGATAAGAAGGGCAAAAAATTGTATTATGAAACAGATTATCCAACTTACTAGGTGAATATAAAAAAGACCTGGAAGACCCTATCAGAAATTCTGGGAACAAAAAAGATATCACGACATAGCGAAAAAAAATTTTAGCAAAATCAGATAAACCCCCAACTCCAACAGAAACAGCAAACAGACTCAATGATTTCTTCTCCACTATAGGTCAAAACCTTCCAATAATATCCAAGCTCAGATACCCCCACAAATGACTACCTCACTGGCAACTACCCGAACACACTGTTCCTAGCTCCGAATAAAACCCCTACGAAGTCTCCCTTATTATCAACACACTGAAAAAACAAGGCAGGGGGATTTAAATACCTTACCACCCTTTATATACAAAAAAAACGTCACAAGTACTATCACCAATCATTGCAACACTCTTAACAAATCCATTGAATCCTCCACCTTCCCTACAGTTCTCAAAATAGCAAGGGTCAACCCGATCCATAAAGAGGAGACCAAACAGAGTTAAATAACTATAGGCCAATATCCAATTTACACCCTCTCTCAAAAAACTTCGAAAAATTAATTCATAAACGAAAACTACTCCTACCTCATCTCCCCTAACATTCTCAACCCCTGCCCAAATTTGGATTCAGGCCTAATAAAAATACTAATGATGCTATTATACACATGCTAGAACATATATACGCTGCAATAGAGAAAAAAGAAGTCCCACTGGGGATCTTCATTGACTTACGTAAAGCTTTTGATACAGTTGACCATGACTTGCTCCACGTAAAATTGTCACACTATGGTATTAGAGGGTGTTGAGAATTTTGGACTTACCAGCTATGTGTAATTATAACTATATATAATGAACACTTAGCTGATAAATGACAGCAAATCGTCTACACAGCCGCCCCTGCAGACGAGGTCTAGAAGCTGTCGAAACCATCACAACATTGGGATGTCAAGAGATACAATTTGTAAGTATAAATTACCCCTAGGGGGTGTATTGTCAGCATATTTCATTCGATGATGGCTGACGAAATACCTACTTGTTTGGACTCAAAAGTCCACACCTTACTTGCCGATTATAGGTTGATTACAAACTCCTTGTGACTCAAGAATTGCGCAATCCCCCGAAACTACAAGAAATTCGTAACATACCTTGCTCTTTGTAACGTGAGCTATGGTGTTTAAACACTTCGAAGGATCGGTGACTTGATAGAAGCAAAAGTGCCTTGGAGTCCACATCTTCCATTGTCTAGGAAACCACAGGGTACCTATGTTCCACAAATTTGTCTTTATTGTTAAAATTTTCCCCCAAGAGAAGTGATCACATTTCCCTTTTAAAGTTTTTTATTGTGTTTGAGACACTTGTTCCAAAAACCCCAAAGATCAGTATCCGGGCATCATGTCCTCCCAGAGTAAAAGATAGTCTACCCACCCCACACCCCCCCAAGCCGTCACTGCCCGCACAAAAAAAAATGTGACCTATACCTTGATCCTTTCAACTCCCGATGAAAGAAAAGCAAATGTTTGTTTCTTGCTGTCTTAAGCTAAAAAAATGTACACTATTTCTACAGGGGAAAAAAAAGTGGGGCATGATTTTCCTTAATTGTCTGTAAGTAAGAGATGTATGTTTTTATAAAAATACACTTTTCACACTGCTGCAAGGAGCAGAGGTCACTTGACTACGTGGCTGCTCTGGATCAATTACTCACTCTTTGCAGTAAACAAGCGCTCGCCCCTTCTGAGGGGTTGGCCCCCAAGGTGAAAGGGGCTGAAGGGGCTGAAAGGGCTGAAGGGGGCTGAACCCCCCCCCGGAGAAAATTTCCCACCCTGGGGGGAGCGAGGTTCGCTGAGGTGAACATTCATCATTTAAAATTAATTTAATTTTCCACTGCCACCACTACTGCTTGTCTTTTTGAAAAACTTTAGTTGTGTGTTTCTGGAGAATCAAATTTTGTTTTCAACACTGTGTATTTAAAGGCACTGTTTTTTATTGCCGCTTTCACTACACCTTTTCTCAAACTCAACGTCCTGATGATTCCCTTTTCATCAGGATTATGGTCACAATTTTTTTTCCCTGGATTGGGACCTGGACCATCGTTTTCGATAACACAAGTCACCAGGTCTTTAAAGGACTTATGATTTTTAGGAAAAAAAGCTCCATAGAAGTGTTCCTTTAATGAGGTGAGATAGTTTTTCGCCAAATTTTCTCCCAACGTTTAATCACTTTATTAAGGTGTTTAAATTTTAAACGTCTGAGTTGCTGGGTTTCCCGAAAAGTGGATCCTCTATGTTTTTCTTTATAAATTCATGGGAGGAACGGGGTTCACCTTTCTGCCATGGAGTAAATGAGATGCCCAAAACACTTCAAAAAAATTGTCCAGATCTTTCGGTAAAAAAATAGAGGTCTGTTTTTTGGGACTTATTTTCTATTTCAGTCACAACTGTAGGGGAATTTCTTCTAAGCCTATTCTCGAGGGTGAAGATTTTCCCTTTAAACAACTTTTACAATGCCGATCATTCTTTCAAAAAAATCCGCCGTGCCATGGAGATTTGGGAGGAATGTATCTCCAACGACATCGCGTTAAATTCAGCTTTCTGTTTTTACTTCTGGTTGATAAAAGGGAACTTGTTTTATATAACAGCCCCACCCAACAAATTTTCTTTGCATTATTAAATAAATCTTTCGGGGGAATCCCTTTTCTGGCGCAAACCTTTGAATAATTTGAAAAAGGGTTTTTTTGCAGACATGTAAAGGGGCTACTTCTAGTTTGTACGCTCTAGTTGTTTCCCTGGAGAGAGTTTCGGGGGCAACCCCCCCGGGGGCCCGTTTTGGGGCCCAGGCCTCCTGGGGATAAGCGCCTGATAAACCAGGCTGTTTGCTGCTGGCTCACGCAAACCAACGTACGGGGCCCCCCCCCGGGTGATCAGGAATGACTTTAGGTGTTTGCCAGTGCCAGCTTAAAGCCCGCCAGGGGTCTGTTGGTAACCCCCCTTATGTGTGGGGATTTGTTTTTACAGTCTGGGGCCCCCGCCTTTTTGGGAAATGGTCTCTTAACGGGTAGTAAACCCCCCGTTTTTTCATTGGGGGGATGGTGCTTTGGGTCTCCCAAAGGGTCTTTTGTTTCCCGTAGTGAGTGATTTTCTTTTGTGAAAGTTCGGTACAACCCCTCTGGGTTTTTTTCCAGGTGAAAAATAATCATTACTCTCCCTCCTGCTTTCCCGGGGGAAATACAGGTTTAGAAACTCAAGCGCTCCCAAAATTGAGGGTTTTATCTCCGTTATGCGCGCCGTGAAATTTTCTCTGTACATTTTCTGGGTGGGGAAAATTTCCCCTTGCCTTTAAAGGTGCTGTTGAGTGCAGCAATATTCCAGCCTAGATAGAACAAAATGACCTGAAGAAATGTCATCCTGGGGTTGGCCCCCCAGTTTTTTTAAAGGGTTTTCCCTTATCCATCCTGTCCCTTTTTCAGCAGATGCGATTTATACAAAGTTATTGTCCTTGAAATTGGATCCTCCGACCATAATCACTCCCCGGTTTTTTGACGTTGGTGTTTGCTTATTTTGGGCCCGAATTTTTTTTGTACTCTGATGAAGATTTTTAAATTTCCTCATGGTTTTTCCAAAATCTGATAATTTTAAATTTTTTCCCTCGTTGAACTTCTTTTTGTTTTTTGCAAACCCACTGAAAGAAATTTTGGGTTAAGTCCGCCTGGAGCCTTGGGAGTGTCCCGCAATGGGAAAACACTTCCCCGCAGATTCGGGGGTCATCTGCAAAGGAAAACACGGGGCTGTGGGTGACATCCCTTTTCTATGTCGGATATGGGATGAGGGGAAAAAGGGGTGGGGAGCTGGTACTGGGGCCTTGTGGAAAAAGAGCTTTTCACCTAGCTCCTCGGGACTTTTCTTGGGTTTAAGACTACTTTTCTGGTTCTTTTTGAGGGAAAATTTTAGATCCCTCGACCGACTTTTTTTCCCTTTTTTCCTTTAGCAGCATTTTGTGCGCTAAATTTCGCCCCTGGTCACACTTGTCGAAGGCTTTTGCAAAGTCTGTTTTTATTACATCTGCATTCTTTTTGTCTTCTAGGCATTTAAAGGGCCTTTTCGTAAAGATCCCGTAGTTGAGACAGACAGGAGGCGACCTGTTTTTAAAAACCCCTGTTGCCCTGGGTTTTTGTAATGGTGGGTTTTTGATGGGTGGTGATCTTGCTTCTTAGGGGCCCTTTTAAAGATTTTTTTGAAATGGGGGGTTTTTGTGCCCATTTGGGCTGTTTGGTTTTTTGGGTTGCTTTACTGCCCCCTTTGTGGGGTTGGGGGTTGTCCCGTTGGGTTTTGTAACTGAGGGGGCGACCCCCCCGGGCCATGCTCCCTTTTCCATAAAGGGTGGAAAAGGCTCGTGATAGGGGGTTCTTGCGTTCTTGGAAAGAACCCAGATTCCATGAGTTTTGGCCCTGGGCAGAGTGCATGGGGAGTCATTTTTCGGCCTGTTTCGAAGTCATTTGGCGTCAGGGTAACATCGGATAGGGTTGTGTTAATCCAATTTTGGGCCCCTAAAAAAATTCTTTTTGATTTTCGACTCTCGTCGGGGTTAGGGGTTTGCTAAAAACGGCATTTGGGACTTGGTAGCTCACTCTTTTCCTTGCTGTCATCGTGAGGACCCATCTTGTTTAATAGGGGCCAATACTGGAGTTTTTTCCGATTTTGATTGGCTAGGAAAGAAAATTTTGGGTTTCTTTCGATTTCTTTTAGGCTTTTATTTCTTCCCCGATTCTGACTCCAAAAGGATTCTTTAGCTTAAGTTTGATGCTTGCTATTTCTCGCCTGTTCCCTGCGCTTTTTGTATATTTACCTCTTTTTGCCGCTCTGTTTTTCTTTTTCCCTCCCGTAAAGGGGGCCCTGTCTCTTTCTATTTTACATCTCTCCCCCTTTTTCTTAGAGGAATAAGCCTTGGATACATCGATGCCACCCAGTTTTAAACTGTTCTAGGCATAATTTGGGTCTGTGTTGCTTAGTAATCTTCCCCGCTTTACGGTTAGGACTTGGTTTTTCTTTTTCCCCCTTTATGTTTTTGTTATTGAAGTTTTAATTTGGGATGCCCCTCGGACTTTCCCCTTTTGTCGGTCGGGGCTCCACCCCCAAAATGTTGAACCTAATTATGTTTGATCGAGTAATTTTTTTGAATGGGGACATTTCTTTTCAGATCATCATTGTTAGTGAAGATGAGGGCTTGTTATTCTCCATTAGTAGGGTCTATTTTTTGCTGGTTTAAAAATTTAATTTTGCAGAGATTTAAAAACTCGTGTGAGTGTGATTTTTTATCAAGCGCCTCCGGGTTATTACTGCACAAATTATTTGCTAATTCCTCCATTTTATGTGCCTTAAATTAAATCCCCAGAGCAAGATGTTGGGGCAGGGGCTGAAAGATTTTCCAGACAGGGGCAAATTTTTTAACAGCTGTTCCCGGAATTGCTGGGGTGTTTTCATCCGGGCTTGTAGACTACCACAATGACTAGGTTTTTTGGGTTTTCGACCTTTACTGCTAAAACTTCCACTACGTCATTTGAGGCATTAAGCAGTTCTGTGCAAAAAAGTGACTCTGCAATGTACAGGCCACCCCCCCCCTTTTGCCTGTTCACTCTGTCACATCTGTATAGGTTGTAACCTGGGATCCATATTTCGTTGTCCAAGTGATCCTTTATGGGGTCTCAGTGAAAGCCGCGAACATTGCCTTTGCCTCTGCAAGCAGTCCACGGATGAAAGGTATTTTGTTGTTTGTTGCTGGCTTTAGACCCTGTATATTTGCAAAGAAGAATTTATCGGACTGGTGGTATTGTGTACTGGGGGGGGATTTTTTTTCCGGCATTAGTATCTGTATCTGTTGGTTTGGAGTGGAGGCCATCGACTGTGGTTCCACTCCAGGAATGACTGGATTTGGTGTACGATTTCTGCCATTTCCTGCCAGTTTTTTTTCCTTCCTGGCACTAAAAAACCTCTCCCTCTTGAGTGGCTGTGGCTACCCAGGTTTTCCCATGGCCTGGATGTTTTGTATCTTTTTGTCCCCTTTAGATGGTATGCCTGGCAATTTAAGTTATAGCACAGTCTTTCCTGTACTGAAGAGGTACACATTTCAGGGTGAAAAAGCTTACAGGAAGGGAGTTTGCATTTTTCCCGTTGTCATATGGGCATGACATTTTCTAGGGTGGTCATAGTTGCATGTCCCATCTGTTTTTCCAGATTTCCCATGCCAGCAGATACCAAGTGCATAGTATGTGCACAGGCTTGGTTTCCGTTTGCCTTGGGTTTCTGTGACTGTATTCCCTGTTGGTGCATGTTTCCCTGTCTTATTCCTATCCTCCCTAGCACCAACAATGGAGCTCCCACCAGTTGTTTTTGGTAATTTATCCTCACTAAATTGCTATTGGAGTCCTCTTGTTTGCTATTTCCTGCGGTATTTCTAGTTTGCAATATTGGTTTTATCTTATCTTTGACTACACTTGTTTCCCTACTATGGCTCCTGTCCTCTATGAGGTCATTTATATGTATTCCTTCCTGCGTATAATTCCCGACTACCTGACAAAATCTCCAGCTTCACCATTACTGTCTCCCAGGACAGTATCTCCAGCTTCACCATTTCTGTCTCCAGGACAGCACCTCCAGCTTCACCATTACTGTCCCAGGACAGCACTATCAGCCCCACATTTACTGACTACCAGGACATCACCTCCGCCTTACAGTTTGTGACTACATGGCCAGTATCAAGGGCAGTAAATTCAGCCCAGATTTTTATGTTCCCATCTGTTTGTAGAAAGCTTCCAGGTTTTCTATGAAAGCAGCTTTGATGTTATCCTCTTTTAATACCCTTTGATTTTAGTCCACAGTTTTTCCTCATTTGGGCATACCCAAAAACCTTCTCGTTTTAATACTGCTTGTACTAGTTCTGTGATATCTGCACAAGGAGCGTGACACCAATTTCCACAAAAATGACAATTTATCCATGTGGAAGCCGTTTGTTTGACTGACACAGACTACACACAGCTTCATAATGATTTGAATGGTTGATTTACTGCAATTCTACTAGCAACCTCTTGAATATTATATTAATACCTTAAATGAAGCTCTAGCTATTTGTATTTTTGTTTCTAACTCTTTTTGTATATTGGGCAGCTTACCGTCACGTTCCTGATTTTTAATGTTTGTGTTTATAAGGGCGCCTACAAACCCATCCGTTTACAGTCTGCTTTATTGTCCAACGAAACTGTTTGAAACCAGTCCCGGGTTCGGACCAGTCAAGGGTTCGGACCAGTCAAGGGTTCGGACCAGTCAAGGGTTCGGACCAGTCGATCTGCTCTGATCAGTGGGTCACTTATTTAAAACATACTGGTCGGTGATTTGAGCTAACACATGAAGGATCTACTGGAAATTATCTACCCGAGTAATATGTGATTTGACTGATACAAAAGTATAACCCAACTCCCAGCGCCACCCCATCTGTAGAGGGTACTTCTCCCCTAACCCACGATGTCAGCGATGGCACTGCAGGGAGTGCCGGGCTCACAGGAACTTCCACTACAGGGACAGCATCGTGGAGTTCGACTGCGAGGCAGCTGCCAGGTGTGCCACAGGCAGTGTGTACTCAGTTCCTCAAGCTTCAACATCCGTGCACACGAGGGCCTGGGATCTTCAATCAACTTGGCATCCACCAGGACGCTGACATGTCCCTAGGGGAGCTCTCCATCGGGCTGCTAACGGAGTCACTGGCTTCTTTTGGACCTCTTGGGGAGGGTCGATGGTGCTCGTGCAAGCAGCAGATCCCGGGGCAACTTGCTGCTGTTTGCAATGGCTGTCTGCCGAGGAGAGACAGGCACCTAGCAACATCTGTTGTTGGGGCAATGGATGAATTCCCTGCTATGTTTGTTAACTGCTCATTACTCTGTAATTTGTCTATGATTGTAATCATGTGATAACGTGTTTATCATTCATTACCTTTGAAACTTGTCATGATTTTGACCAGCTCTACCTGGAGCTCATTACCTTTGTAAATTCTCATGATTAATGTGTTTATGATTCATTACCTTTGCAATTATTCATGAATGTGACCAGCTCTACCTGGAGCTCATTACCTTTGTAACTTGGTCATGATTACGACCAGATCTAGTTCATTACCTTTGTAAATTGCTCAGCTATCAAAACTTTGGAGTCCAGTCCCTGGACCAATTATGTACCTCTGTAATCTTTTGACTACCGCCCACAGGATGGGTATGGGGTGCATAATAAACATATTAAACTAACGTGTTGAAGAGCCGGTGATATCTGGCAGCTCCTACAATGACGTACAGTCGACCTCTTTGTTTATCAATCGCTGTATCTGGCTTTTCTATTTTTTTTTCCGTCTCCACCACAATAAATGCTATATTATCACTATAGTTGACTGGTGCAAATTTTGGAGGAAGGACGCTTTTTCTGTAGTAATAATTGCTTCTCGTTGTGTATATTGCGACCGCTGGTAACTACAGGTTATATGAAATTCACAGTAACGTCTCGTATTTCAAGAAAAAGAAACTAATGAAAGTCACTCCACTCCACTAAGTACCATTATAATACTGGTTAGTTGCTACTACAACACTGTATTCTGCTATTCACTGGTATCACTAGATTATATGCGAGTACACTAGCAGGCCAGGAAGATTATTAAAAACAGCTGACCTGTGGTAAGTTTCTGGCGACTTCTGGCACCTGCCTCTATAGGCTTATCACTTCATTTACAAATTCACCTGTTTTCAAATGACACTTTAGCCTTTATCATCAATATACTAGGGAGCCACTGTAGTATACACTATACACTATGTATACTCAATGCTTTCAGGGAGACTTTCTTTCCTCTGACACAAAGTTCAAATATTATTATTTTTTTCACACGGGAAACAGGCCTATGATTCCCCTCTGGCAGTAAACTCTGCTAGGTAATGCACACTAATTCTCCTTTTTTGACTCAGTATATAATGTTTTCCGCCCAAGATTGGTTCCAGGCGCTAGAGGGATGTATCGTATAGGATTGATGACACAAATTAAAGTTCTAGCACGTAAGAGCGACCGTGAAAACACCAGAAAACCGGGAGCACAACGAGGCACGCTGACAGTCACGCGGATATGAACAAACAGATGTACACCTTGATGGGAACTTTGTCAACTGTTTTTGTTAAAATTATTGGTCCAGTGTAATCTACACCTGTCACCTCAAATGGAGTGATATGACAAACTCTTTCAGAGGGATATGGAGGTGGACCTGGATACTGACATACTCGCATATCGTAGTGACGACAAGTAATACAGTCCTTTATTTGTTTTTTCACACTTTGTCGACCTTGAGGTATCCAGTAGGATTGTCGTATATGACAAAGTGTGTCAGCTACCCCACTGTGGAAAATTTTTTGATTTTCCGAAACTATAGTGCCTAATAGGTGTTTAATGTGTCTATATGGGTCAAAAATGTATTTGAAAATAAGAGTAGAACCAAGAGTTCCCTTTGCGCATGCGCGGATGTGCGGGGGGGAGAGGCGCGGATTGTTTTGAATGGGGTGAAGAAGCTGAGAAAGCATGGAACCACGAAATTGACATTCACGGCGGCCTAAGGATTAATATAGGCCTCATTTCATAATAAGAAGTGTCGTAACTGTTCCTGGTGGAGAGTGAGGGAACGTGATTTACGGGACCACGGTGGTAGAGTGGTAAAATGGGTGATAAGAGTAGGAGCGGGTGGCAGGTGCACGGCCAGGGTGAGTGTCCAGGGGACATACCCGTGTGTTAATCCTCGCTCATCGGCCTCAGATCTCAATGGAGTGACCTCTAATTTGTGTAATAGTTATGAGACGTTAAATCGTCTTGTGAATGGTAATGTAATCAGTGATAATAACATTGAGTTAAGAGATATGCGGGATGTGAAATAGAGCGCCTTGCTCCGAGTGAACGTGTGACTCTCGAAACCGGGGGTAATGGAGATTT
>NW_026467088.1:0-12775 GCF_026875155.1 Cherax quadricarinatus
AGATTAAAAACACTCAATTACTGGGAGCCTTGAGGTTCCTAAACCTGTATTCCTGGAACGCAGGAGGGAGAAGATACATGATTATATACACCTGGAAAATCCTAGAGGGACTAGTACCGAACTTGCACACGAAAATCACTCACTACGAAAGCAAAAGACTTGGCAGACGATGCACCATCCCCCCAATGAAAAGCAGGGGTGTCACTAGCACGTTAAGAGACCATACAATAAGTGTCAGGGGCCCGAGACTGTTCAACTGCCTCCCAGCACACATAAGGGGGATTACCAACAGACCCCTGGCAGTCTTCAAGCTGGCACTGGACAAGCACCAAAAGTCAGTTCCTGATCAGCTGGGCTGTGGCTCGTACGTTGGTTTGCATGCAGCCAGCAGCAACAGCCTGGTTGATCAGGCTCTGATCCACCAGGAGGCCTGGTCACAGACCGGGCCGCGGGGGCGTTGACCCCCGGAACTCTCTCCAGGTAAACTCCAGGTAATGTAAGTGGTAATGGGTGTATAATTGGATCTACGTACTACCAAATACTTAAGAAGGTAGAAATTTCATGCACTCTATCAGATGGCCTGACGATCATTCCTGAAATTTAAAACATAATTCATCCCTAATACAGTGGACCCCCGCATAACGATTACCTCCGAATGCGACCAATTATGTAAGTGTATTTATGTAAGTGCATTTGTACGTGTATGTTTGGGGGTCTGAAATGGACTAATCTACTTCACAATATTTCTTATGGGAACAAATTCGGTCAGTACTGGCACCTGAACATACTTCTGGAGTGAAAAAATATCGTTAACCGGGGGTCCACTGTATTTTAAGAATTAAAAATTAAGACTCCATATCTTGAGTCTGGTTACTGTATGAAATTTTTAACTCAAAATAAATTTACACTGCATAAAGTATTTACCTGTATTATATTGTGTGCTGGGTTTTATGAATTATGAAAATTTTTCAGATTTTCTTACTACACTAATACAAAGTGGTGATGGTGAACATTCCTCGATTTTATCCCATATGGGTTATTTTGACTTATAGGCCATGCTAATTATGACTCATTCTTGTCCTGCTGCTATAGAACACATCCCTTCTCGGCCAGTCTTCACCAAGCATCTGGAAAACGTGACTGTAACTCGAGGCAGCACTGTACGCTTTGAGGTGGATACCTGCACACAAAATACTCTCGTGCCTTTTTTAGTGTGGAAAAAGCATTTATAGATATAGATTTATAGATTTATAGATACAAAAATTCTTGAGGATGCCCTAAATGGCAAGGAAGACTTGTATTATCAATTTGAGCATCATGTGTGGTGTGAAGTCACTATGATGCTAACAGTAGTGATGCTGACAAAAAAATATGTTGGCTGAATAATGCATGCTAATTAGTTTTGAAAAAACTAAAGACTAGCATGTTTATGAATGTGTGCTTATGTCAGCCTTGAGAAAAGGCAAAATGAGTAAGATAAGATAAGATAAGATTTCGTTCGGATTTTTAACCCCCGGAGGGTTAGCCCCCCAGGTCCCCCAAAAAAATCAGGCGTCATCGGGACTGTTAATTTTTTCCCATTGGGGTCCTTAATCTTGCCCCCGGATGCCACCCACCAGTCGAAAAAACCCCCAGGTGCCAACCCACACCAGTCGCTAACACCAGGATGCCCCACACCGGGTTGATAACCCCCAGGATGCGCCCCAACCGTCGATAAACCAGGTGCGACCCACACCAGTCGACAAACCCCGGGCGACCCACCCAGTGCTAAACCGGTTTATTTGCTGCTAGGTGAACGGGGGAAATAGGTGTAAGGAAACGTGTGGGAATTTTTCCCCCCGCGGGAATAAACCGGGGCCCCTGGTGTAAAAGGGGGCTTTAGCCCCGGGCCCCCCGGGCACATGTAGCTTTGAGTAACTTCATCAGCTGTTCACCAGTTATTAATGAAAATTGAAAATGGATCTTTACTTTGGTTTTTAAAAGTTTTAGGTTTGGAAAATGATATTGTATTTTAAAATTAAGCTTTCCTTATCCATATCTATGTGCTTGCTTTTTGTGCTGCAGTTTTGTTTTGTCTTGGGTTTGTTTTATGAACTTTCAAATTGATTAAATTTAAAAAAAAAAAAGGAAATATTGAATAATACTAATTTTTTTTTACTTATTAAAAAATTTGTAGAAAAAACAAAAAAAAAAGGCAAATTTTAAAAAAGTATTTCTGAAATTTTTGTTGGGGAAAAGAAAGTTTCCCAAAATTTTGTTTTGCACTTTCACAAAATCTAAAGAAAAGTATTCTTAAAATTTCCCTAAATTGGTTACCTAATAAAGTGAAATATTTTTTTAAAATGTACCTATTTAAAAATTTTAAAATTTTTTCTAAGCGTTATTGGAAGGTTTTTTTGGAGGGTGGTAATATAAGAGAGGAGGATCGTAAAATTTGTAGTGTGCCACGTCCAGGAATGATGTGGTTGGTGCAAGAATTGCTCCCAACAGTCTTGGAACATGTACAACCATCCCTCAATGTAATGGGGGAAGCTCACTGAATGACAAAATTTTTTCAGAGGCCTAGAAAAGATACTGTATGCAGAGGTCCAATTTTAAAAATATTTTTTGGGGGTTCGTAATGCTTAATAATACGCATAGTAATTTTATATCAGTATAATAAAATGCTTTTTTAAATATTCTCTAGGAAGGGCCCAGAGTAAAAAATTTTCTTTTTGCAATGTCACCCAAAAAGGTGACATTGCAAAATACGTATCAAATTCACCCTTTAAAGGTGACTCTGAAAATTCTGTAAAAAAATGCACCCAAAAAGGCTAAATTGCAAATATGGAGGGGGAAAAATGAGGATTTTTCTTTTAAGACAAAGATTGATAAAAAACTTAGTGATTGGTTTAAAAATTCAGGATTTTTTTTCCTGTACGTATGAATCTTACATTTTTTTAAATTTGGGGTTTGGGGGTGCTTCAGGGTACTGTCATTTTTTCAGGGGGAGCCCTCCTTTGCGTGCTGTCTCTGCTATTCTCTCCTGGGGGTAGTTTTTTTTCTGTTTTGGTAATTGCTAGCATCAGGCTTCCTTTGTCTGGAAAAAAATGTAAAAAGGAAAGAGCGTGCCTTTGACTGGAACAGGGGTTTAAAAATAGCAAGTTATCAGAATATGAGCTACTTTTCGTACTCTTGGGTTACCACTTTAAAGGCTGGTGATGGGAAAATTTCCTGGAGGGGTGCCTTTGGGAAAGTTGTAAGAGTGAAAAAAGGTTTTTTTAAACCCGATATGAATACAACTGTGGCAGTAAAAATGTTGAAAGGTAAGAGTTGGTTTTAAAAAAGAGTAGGCATGAGAAGTCAGTATACTTGAAGGGTATGAAAGGGGCGTTCGTCATTGGGAATGTGTGTTTGTACTCGAGACAGAATGGGAATAGTAAATTGAATTGTTTCCTTCTTGGTGACCCCTTCCTTTGTAGGAAATGTCAAAAGTGATTTAAAACCCTTTTTTTTTTGTTTTTTTCCCGAATTCTGTAGTCTTTATTTTAACTATACATGTATTTATCATTGCCTGCTTTGTTTAAAAATTTTTTTTGTCAAACTTCCAAAAATTTTTGAAAAAAAAAAATTTCCCCAAAAGTTTTTTAAAGGGGGGTATCATTTGTTTTTGCTTTGGGCCAAAAGAGGGTCAAAGACTTAATTAATGGACTTGGTGTCAGAGATGGAAAGGTGCAAGATTGGCACACATACAAAATCATTAACCTATTGGATGCTTTTAAACAAAATGGCCCCCTGTATGTTTTCGTTGAGTAAAAAGGCCCGGAAAAAAGGTGCTATCTCCCCAAAACAGACCATCTTCTGGCTATGCGAGCAATTGGCCAGGAATAGATACAATTACACAAAAAGACTTTGGTTTGCTTTTCCTGCAAGTAGTGTGGCTGGAATACCTAGCATCAAGAAAGGTAGTCCTAATGGGGGGGACAAAAAAATATTTTGGCTCTTGTTTATGTGAAGCAATTGCATTTTTTTTTTACTGAGATATAAAAGTGTAGGAATATTGGGCTGCCCCTTTCGACATACAGATGTGAAGTGAGGAAAAAATGAGAACTACAAGTAAATGTGTCAGCCCCCAAAAAAAAAATTGAGGGGGAGTTTTCATTGTAAGGATGTTGTGGGGTGCAGGAAATAGTGTTACGACCCCCCGGGACATATGATGGTGTTGTGTTGAAGTGGTATATAACTAGATGGTTCACTGGCAGGTAATCAGCTATATGACCCCTTTGGTTTCAGTATATTGGACTAGATTGTATGCGTGTGAGAAAGCCAAAAAAATAAAAAACAATTAAAGGGGGGAAATTTTTGCTGAGTCTAAGAGTGTTTAAAAGGGAATAGTTCCTCTACAGTGTTTAATAGGTAACTAGTCTACCATTCAGTGTTTAAAAGGTAAAAAAGTTTCCCTCTCAGTGTTTAATAGGTCACTAGTTACCCTCTCAGTGTTTTAAAAGGTCAACTAGTCTACCATTACAGTGTTTAATAGGTAAATAGTCTCTTTTTCAGTGTTTAATAGGTCATAGTTCCCCTCTACAGGTTTAATAGGTAATGTCTACCCTTACGTGTTTATAGGTAATTTGTCTCCATCTACGTGTAAAATTTTAAACATTCTTTTCTAGTTTCACCACTTATTTTATTACTAATAATTGCAAAACTATTTTTTTGTTAACATTGAATGATTACGTATCAAATATTGTCCAAAAAATGTATTTTTTTAGTTTAGAAAAAAACAATCGGTGTAATATTTTTTATTATATATATTATATTATTATATATATATTATATAATATTTTATATTTTATATTATATTTATTTATAATATTATATTTATATATTAGTTGATAATGTGAGTAGTCACGAAAGCGCTTTGGAAATTTTTTATTCTTTCAGGTGGGGTTTTGCAAAATATATATTTTATATATTATATATTTTTTTATATATATAATATATTTATTTTATATTTTATATTATATATTAAAATATTTTATTTTATAAGTGGACCCCCGGTAAAGATTTTTTTCACTCCGAAGTTGTTCAGGGGCCAGTACTGACCGAATTTTTTTCCCTAAGAAATATTGGAAGTAGATTGTCCATTTCAGACCCCAAACATACCGTAAAAAAAGCACTTACATAAATACACTTACATAATTTGGGCGCATTCGGAGGTAATCGTTGCGGGGGCCCCGTTTTTATATTATATATCTTTTTTCTTTCTTTCTTTTTTCAACGCACCGTGCTTCCCCTAAGGCGGGGTGGCCCAAAGGACAAACGAAAGTTTCTCCTTTTAAATTTAGTAATATATACAGGAGAAGGGGTTACAAAGCCTTTGCTCCTGGCATTTTAGTCGCCTCTTACGACACGCATGGCTTACGGAGGAAGAATTCTGTTCCATTCCCCATGGAAAATATTATACGTTTTATATATTTTATATTATATATATATATATATATATATTATATATATTTATAAAATTATTCTTCTTTCTTTCAACACACCGGCCGTATCCCACCGAGGCGGGGTGGCCCAACGGGAAAAAACGAAAGTTCCTCCTTTCAAATTTAGAAATATACAGTGGACCCCGCATACCGTTGGCATCACATAACGTTAAATCCGCCATACCGCTACATTTTATCGCCAAGATCTTGCCTCGCATACGCTAAAAAAACCCGCTCAACGCTGTTCGTCCGGCGCGTCTAATGTGCGCCCTTAGCCAGCCTCACATGTTCCGCCGGTGGCATTGTTTACCACCCAGCCTCCGCGGTAACATCCAAGCATACAATCGGAAATTTCGTATTATTACAGTGTTTCTGGTGATTTTATCTGCAAAATAAGTGACCATGGGCCCCAAGAAAGCTTCTAGTGCCAACCCTACAGGAATAAGGGTGAGAATTACTATAGAGATGAAGAAAGAGATTCATTGATAAGTATGAAAGTGGAGTGCGTGTCTCCGAGCTGGCCAGGTTGTTTATGTAAACCCCAATAAAACCATCGCTACTATTGTGGGCAACAAAAAGGCAATCAAGGAAGCTTTTTCTTGCCAAAGGTTTAACTGTGTTTTCGAAACAGAGTCGCAAGTGATGGAAGATGTTGAGAGGACTGTTATTGGTGTGGATAAATGAGAAACAGATAGCAGGAGATAGCATCTCTCAATGATCATAAGTGAAAAGGCTAGGAAGTTGCATGAGGATTTAATTAAAAAAATGCCCGCAAACTAGTGATGATGTGAGTGAATTTAAGGCCAGCAAAGGTTGGTTTGAGAGATTTAAGAGGCGTAGTGGCATACATAGTGTGATAAGGCATGGTGAGGCTGCCAGTTCGGACCACAAAGCAGCTGAAAATATGTGCAGGAATTCAAGGAGTACATAGAAACTGAAGGACTGAAACCTGAACAAGTGTTTAATTGTGATGAAACAGGCCTGTTTTGGAAGAAAATGCCAAGCCCGGACCTACATTACTCAGGAGGAAAAGGCACTCCCAGGACATAAGCCCATGAAAGACAGGCTTACTTTTTTAATGGGGTTCCAATGCTACTGGGGGGGTTGCAAAATGAAGCCTTTATTAGTTTTATCACTCTGAAACTCCCCGACCGTTCAGGCAAAAGAATGTCCTCAAGGAAAAATTGTGTGTGCTGTGGAGGGCAAACAGTAAGGCATGGGTCACTAGGGACTTTTTCTATGATGGTTACACATGCATTTGCCCCCAATGTGAAAGATAACCTAACTGAAAAGAAATTACAACTTAAGTGCTCCTGGTGTTAGACAATGCCCTGGTCATCCTACAGAGTGGCAGAGCGACTTTATGGGGACATGAAATTCATTAAGGTGAAGTTTTTGCCTCCTAATACCACTCCTCTCCTGCAGCCCCTGGACCAGCAGGTTATTGCAAACTTCAAAAAACTGTACACAAAAGCTCTGTTTGAAAGGGTGCTTTGTAGTGACCTCAGAAACTCAACTGACTCTAAGAGAGTTTTGGAGAGATCACTTTAATATCCTCAATTGTGTAAACCTTATAGGTAAGGCTTGGGAGGGAGTGACTAAGAGGACCTTGAACTCTGCTTGGAAGAAACTGTGGCCAGAATGTGTAGACCAAAGGGATTTTGAAGGGTTTGAGGCTAACCCTGAGAGGAGTATGCCAGTTGAGGAATCCATTATGGCATTGGGAAAGTCCTTGGGGTTGGAGGTTAGTGGGGATGATGTGGAAGAGTTGGTGGAGGAGGACAATGAAGAACTAACCACTGATGAGCTGATAGATCAGCTTCAACAGCAAGAGGCCAGACCTGAGGAAACTGGTTCGAAGGAGGGGAGAGAGAAATTGAAGAAATTGCCTACTACTAAGATTAAGGAAATCTTTGCAAAGTGGCTTGAAGTGCAAACCTTCATGGATGAAACTCACCCTCACACAGCTATTGCAAGCTGTGCTGGTGACTATTACACTGACAATGTTGTGAAACACTTTAGGGAAGTCATGAAGGAACGAGAGGTACAAGCCACTATGGACAGATATGTTGTGCGACAAAACTCCAGTGACTCTGAAGCTGGTCCTAGTGGCATTAAAAGAAGAAGGGAAGTAACCCCAGAAAAGGACTTGACACCTCAAGTCTTAATGGAAGGGGATTCCCCTTCTAAACACTAACACTCTCTCCTCCTCCCATCCCATCAATCATCACCAGATCTTCAATAAAAGTAAGTGTCATGTAATTGTGCATGCCTTTTTCAGTTTGTGTGTATTAAAATTAATATTTCATGTGGTAAAAAAAATTTTTTTTTCATACTTTGGGGTGTCTTGCACGGATTAATTTGATTTCCATTATTTCTTATGGGGAAAATTCATTCGCATAACGATAATTTCGCATAACAATGAGCTCTCTTGCACGGATTAATATCGCTATGCGGGGGTCCACTGTATACAGGAGAAGGGGTTACTAGCCCCTTGCTCTTGGCATTTTAGTCGCCTCTTACAACACGCATGGCTTACGGAGGAAAAATTCTGTTCCACTTCCCCATGGAGATAAGAGGAAATAAACAAGAAGAAGAACTAGAAAGAAAATAGAAGAAAACCCAAAGGGGTGTGTATATATATGCTTGTACATGTATGTGTAGTGTGACCTGAGTGTAAGTAGAAGTAGCAAGACGTACCTGAAATCTCGCATGTTCACGAGACAGAAAAAAGGACACCAGCAATCCTACCATCATGTAAAACAATTACAGGCTTTCGTTTTACACTCACTTGGCAGGACAGTAGTACCTCCCTGGGCAGTTGCTGTCTACCAACCTACTACCTAGGATATATATATATACAGTGGACTCCCGCATAGTGATATTAATCCGTGCAAGAGAGCTCATTGTTATGCGAAATTATCGTTATGCGAATGAATTTTCCCCATAAGAAATAATGGAAATCAAATTAATCCGTGCAAGACACCCCAAAGTATGAAAAAAAAACATTTTTACCACATGAAATGTTAATTTTAATACACACAAACTGAAAAAGGCATGCACAATTACATGACACTTACTTTTATTGAAGATCTGGTGATGATTGATGGGATGGGAGGAGGGGAGAGTGTTAGTGTTTAGAAGGGGAATCCCCTTCCATTAAGACTTGGTGTCGAGTCCTTTTCTGGGGTTACTTCCCTTCTTCTTTTAATGCCACTAGGACCAGCTTCAGAGTCACTGGAATTCTGTCGCACAACATATCTGTCCATAGTGGCCTGTACCTCTCATTCCTTTATGACTTCCCTAAAGTGTTTCACAACATTGTCAGTGTAATAGTCACCAGCACGGCTTGCAATAGCTGTGTGGGGGTGATTTTCATCCATAAAGGTTTGCACTTTCAGCCACATTGCACAGATTTCCTTAATCTTTGTAGTAGGCAATTTCTTCAATCTCTCTCTCCCCTCCTTCAAACCAGTTTCCTCAGGTCTGGCCTCTTGCTGTTGAAGTTGATCTAGCAGCTCATCAGTGGTTAGTTCTTCATTGTCCTCCTCCACCAACTCTTCCACATCATCCCCACTAACCTCCAACCCCAAGGACTTTCCCAGTGCCATAATGGATTCCTCAACTGGCATACTCCTCTCAGGGTTAGCCTCAAACCCTTCAAAATCCCTTTTGTCTACACATTCTGGCCACAGTTTCTTCCAAGCAGAGTTCAAGGTCCTCTTAGTCACTCCCTCCCAAGCCTTACCTATAAGGTTTACACAAATGAGGATATTAAAGTGCTCTCTCCAAAACTCTCTTAGAGTCAGTTGAGTTTCTGAGGTCACTACAAAGCACCTTTCAAACAGAGCTTTTGTGTACAGTTTCTTGAAGTTGGAAATAACCTGCTGGTCCATGGGCTGCAGGAGAGGAGTGGTATTAGGAGGCAAAAACTTCACCTTAATGAATTTCATGTCCCCATAAAGTCGCTCTGCCACGTCTGTAGGATGACCAGGGGCATTGTCTAACACCAGGAGGCACTTAAGTTGTAATTTCTTTTCAGTTAGGTAATCTTTCACATTGGGGGCAAATGCATGGTGTAACCAGTCATAGAAAAAGTCCCTAGTGACCCATGCCTTACTGTTTGCCCTCCACAGCACACAAATTAGCCTTGAGGACATTCTTTGCCTTAACGGTCTGGGAGTTTCAGAGTGATACACTAATAAAGGCTTCACTTTGCAATCACCACTAGCATTGGAACACATCAACAGAGTAAGCCTGTCTTTCATAGGCTTATGTCCTGGGAGTGCCTTTTCCTCCTCAGTAATGTAGGTCCTGCTTGGCATTTTCTTCCAAAACAGGCCTGTTTCATCACAATTAAACACTTGTTCAGGTTTCAGTCCTTCACTGTCTATGTACTCCTTGAATTCCTGCACATATTTTTCAGCTGCTTTGTGGTCCGAACTGGCAGCCTCACCATGCCTTATCACACTATGTATGCCACTACGCTTCTTAAATCTCTCAAACCAACCTTTGCTGGCCTTAAATTCACTCACATCATCACTAGTTGCAGGCATTTTCTTAATTAAATCCTCATGCAACTTCCTAGCCTTTTCACTTATGATCACTTGAGAGATGCTATCTCCTGCTATCTGTTTCTCATTTATCCACACCAATAACAGTCTCTCAACATCTTCCATCACTTGCGATCTCTGTTTCGAAAACACAGTTAAACCTTTGGTAAGAACAGCTTCCTTGATTGCCTTTCTGTTGCCCACAATAGTAGCGATGGTTGATTGGGGTTTACTATACAACCTGGCCAGCTCGGAGACATGCACTCCACTTTCATACTTATCAATGATCTCTTTCTTCATCTCTATAGTAATTCTCACCCTTATTGCTGTAGGGTTGGCACTAGAACCTTTCTTGGGGCCCATGGTCACTTATTTTGCAGATAAAATCACCAAAAACACTGTAATAATACGAAATGTTCCGATTGTATGCTTGGATGTTACCGCGGAGGCTGGCTGGTAAACAATGCCACCGGCGGAATATGTGAGGCTGGCTAAGGCGCACATTAGACGCGTCTCGGATGAACAGCGTTGAGCGGGTTTTTTAGCGGTATGCGAGGCAAAATCTTAGCGATACAATGTAGCGGTATGCGATTATTTTAAACGTTATGTTATGCCAACGGTATGCGGGGTGTCCACTGTATATATATATATATATATATATATATATATATATATATATATATATATTATATAAAATATATAATATATATATATATATATATATATATATATATATATATATATATATATATATATATATATATATATATATATATATAATATATATATATATATATATACAGTGGACCCCCGGTTAACGATTTTAATCCGTGCAAGAGGGGTAATTGTTATGCGAAATAATCGTTATGTGAATGAATTTTCCCCATAAGAAATAATGGAAATAAAATTAATCCGTGCAAGACACCCAAAAGTATGAAAAAAAAAATTTTACTACATGAAATATACATTTTCCCACACACAAAGAGAAGGATACATGCACAATAGTAGAGTAGTACATGCACAGTATATATTGTGCATGTACTCGTCTACTAAATGAAGAATAAATGACACTTACCTTTATTGAAGATGCAGCAATGACTGATGAGACACTGTGTCCTGGGAGTGCCTTTTCCTCCTGAGTACTGTAGGTCCTGTTTGGCATTTTCTTCCAGAACAGGCCTTATCACACTGTGTATGCCACTACGATTCTTAAATCTCTCAAACCAACCTTTGCTGGCTTTAAATTCACCAATATGAGCACTAGTTCCAGGCATTTTTCCCTGTTCACCTGGGTGTTAGTCGACTGTGTGGGTTGCATCCTGGGAGACAAGATTAAGGACCCCAATGGAAATAAGTTAGACAGTCTTCGATGACACTGACTTTTTTGGGTTATCCTGGATGGCAAATCCTCTGGGGTTAATTGTTTCTTGGTATTCTCAATAAGCCACACCAACAACGGTGCTACAGCAGCAGCAGCAGCTGACAGTGCAGCAGCAGCAGCAGCTGTACCACCAATAGTAGCGATGGTTGATTGGGGTTTATTATACAACCTGGCCAGCTCAGAGACATGCACTCCACTTTCATACTTATCAATGATCTTTTTCTTCATCTCTATTGTAATTCTCACCCTTATTGCTGTAGGGTTGGCACTAGAAGCTTTCTTGGGGCCCATGGTCACTTATTTTCCAGAAAAAGCACCGAAAACACTGTAATAATACGAAATATTCCGATTGTATGCTTGGATGTTACCGCGGAGGCTGGCTGGTAAACAATGCCACCGGCGGAACATGTGAGCGTGGCTCAGGCCGCACATTGGACGCGTCTTGGACGAAAATCGGTAAGCGGGTTTTTAAGCGGTATGTGAGGCAAAATTTTTGCGATTAAAGTAAGCGGTATGCGAAATAATCGCTATGTGATGCCATCGTTATGCGGGTGTCCACTGTATATTATATATATTATATAATATATATATATATTAATATATATATATATAATACCATATATTAATATTATATATATGTTTATATATATTTAATATATTATAATATTTATAATAATCTATATTATATATATATATAACAGTGGACCCCACGCATATACGATGGCATATCAATAGCGATTTTTCCATACCGATTTACTATTTATCGCAAAGATTTTGCCGCGCATACCGATTAAAAACACCGCCTTACCGATTTTCGTCCGAGACGCGTCCAATGTGCCCTCACATGTGCCGGCCGTCCCATTGTTTACCAGCCAGCCTCCGCGGTAACATCCAAGCATACACTCGGAATATTTCGTATTATTACAGTGTTTTCGGTGCTGTTTCTGGAAAAATAAGTGACCATGGGCCCAAGAAAGCTTCTAGTGCCAACCCTGTGGTAAAAAGGGTGAGAATTAGTATGGAAATTAAGAAAGATTTTGAAGGGTTTGGGGCTAACCCTGAGAAGCCTATGCCAGTTGTGGAATCCATTGTGCCTACTTCAAAGATTAAGGAAATGTGTGCACAGTGGGTTGAACTGCAAACCTTTATAGATGAAAATCACCCTGACACAGCTGTTGCAAGCCGTGCTGGTGACTATTTCAATGACAATGTTATGGCCCATTTTAGGAAAGTCTTGAAGGAACGGGAGGTACAGAGCTCTATGGACAGATTTGTTGTGCGACAGAGGTCCAGTGACTCTCAAGCTGGTCCTAGTGGCATTAAAAAAAAGAAGGGAAGTAACCCCCGAAAAGGCTTGTTTCTCAATCCTAAAA